>CAJNIZ010007380.1:98054-113684 GCA_905231905.1 Symbiodinium pilosum
CACAAGCTTCACCCCCACCACCACCACCACCACCGCCGCCGCGCCACCACCACCACCACCACCACCACCACCACCACCACGACTACCACCTGGAAGAAATGATGGCAATAATTGTTTAATTAGTAACACCTGCAATTATCGGAACAAGCAATAATAAGAGTCGGGCGGAAGGCTTGGTAGATCCGTCCAACACCACTGAACGCTTCGAGCACCATCAAGTCCTTTGTGGGAATCCGAGGCATGCAACCGTGATTTGATGCCAATCTACATCCGAATGAGGTAGTGGCTCTGCTGCAAGAACCTGCCCCGGCGTGGGCCACTGTAGCAACGTAGTGGCAGGCCTGTAGCCTCAGATAGGTAGCGGTGGAGGTGAATAATTATCAGGCTTGGTAGTAGTAGTAGTAGTAGTAGTAGTAGGCAGTAGTAGTAGTAGTAGTAGTAGTAGTACTAGTAGTAGTACTAGTACTAGTACTAGTATATAGTTATATCAACGATAGTAGTAGTGGTGGTAGTGGTGCTATAGTAATAGCTATATAGTAGTACTGGTAGTAGTATGGTAATAATAATAATAACAATAATAAGTGAAGGTAGTGGCCGAAAATGATTATAAGTACAGCTAAAACCCTTTGAATTAACAATCCCCTGCTAGCCCCTAGCAAATTTATTCCCCATACGAACCAGACATCGTGCTACTAAGAAAATCAAGGCCGGAACTCCCATTGCCAAGAGCATAGCGCAGGCATTGCCGCTCACTGAAAGCGGGTGAAGGTCCATGCTCTATATCCAAGGCCCGTATCAACCTGAAACCACTAAAAGCCTCAAGCAATAGATAGTTCCTTGCAGCTGGTCATGGTGCAGTTACCATGGCAAAGCAATCCAAATCTTCATGCATGTGTCAAGCTGAATTGGCATTTCTTTCGACGTACGTGCCCCCAGCTAGAGATAATCCTGCTGGCAGACCAGCAGGATGCAAATTAAAGCCTTGGTAATTAAAGGCCGGAATTGCGCAGCTCGATTCATGTCACGAGCGATGCTTTGAAACAATGACCGGTAGATGGCCACTGTACATGGGATAAAGAAAGCCCAGCTAGCAAACTTACCGGCGGATTCCGTCAACAAAATCCTTCATCTGGCTTTCGTCGGGAAGGGTCGTAGGCGCTGAGATCCAACCTGCCAAAATCATGGCTGCCTTGAAGCCGACCGCATACCCATGTTTGCGGAAGGATATGGTGCAGCCGTGCTTGGCCAAGTTGACCTGGAAGATCTGTTACTGGTCTGAATTAATTATGGGGTAATGTGTTTTCAGCTAGGTAGCCTTGAGGCCCAAAAATTTCTGCACGGCGGTCCCAAGCGGGGATTCGACGACATTGTACACATAGTAGCGTGACTGATTTCTGATGATACCGACACTGCTGCCAGGGCCAGTGAGGTCAGCCGGCGGTGGCATTGTGTAGCTCCTTATTTATTAAAGGCAGCTAGCAGGATCCAAGGGGTACATAACGGGTTCCAATTAAGGGGTCAGATCTAATAAGCAAACATATATAGCTATATAGGATTATGCAATCAAAAGGCTTCTGGCCCTGCTCGGTCTGGTTGGGACGGGTCAGTCCACACTGGAACGCCGGCTCCAACTCGGGCATGAGATCAGCAATCAAGCCTGCCTGAGCAGTTGCAAGGCAATTGGCTTGGACTAGTTCGGTCAAACAATGTTTCAAGCAAACCACCTTGTGATGAGACTTTGGGCCCTGGTGGGGCATGTCGGATGAGGCACCAGCTATCACTTTCTCCGGGCCCCCGCGCCCCCTTCCCTGACCCCGGCCCCGCCCTCGGCCCTTCTTGACCTCCTGCGGAGGCTGCTCAGAGGGCTCCTCATCCTCGCCATCGGTCTTGCTCAACTTACTTGAACCCTCTCCTTTATTGTCCTTGCCTGCCTCAGTCTCCTCTGCCTTGCGCTTTTTGCTAGCCGCCTTCTCTGGCCAGCTTTTGCCTTGGGGCTGGCCCTTTTTTTGGGCGCTTTTGCAGCTGCCTTTGCTGCGCCTTGATTGTAGTGAACAGGATGAGGGCTTTGGTTTGGGGTTTAGGGTTTAAGGATTATAGGTTGAGGGCTTGTGTAATTATAACGTTAAGGGATTTAGTCGGTTTATAGGTAGAGCTCAAACGAGAATAAAATCCTTGTGCAAAGTACCGGGCGCTCGCGATTTGCTTCTCTGCCTTGTCCTGACGTGCTCGTGCTTTGAGAGCCTCTTTTGTTTGAGAAAAAGCTCTAAATCTGGGCCAAGCCCAATTTGATGCAGCTGTCTTCGGAGTTCTGGGGGAATATTCACGGCATTCTCCGGTAGCACCATCTTGGCATCTGTATCCTCGGATTACATTATTATGATGTGGGATGCGAAAATGAATTCATTTCTGACTAGCGGCTGCATCATCAAGATCATTGGCCTCGCAAGCCAGTACACCCCTGAGCTAAACCCGAAAAACAAACTGGTGCACCTCCATATTGTCAGGCTGCGTCGCAGGGGGCTCCGGCTGCTCGTTCATATCCGTACCTGACTCCTGGCATGGGTTTGGCAGGGAATCTGGAATCTGGGTTGTAGTTCTGGGGATAATATACTCGGGCAAGCAGGGTTGCGTTGGAGTGCAATTACTGCAATACCAGGGCCTGCATTCATGAGAAAACCAGTTTCCCCTGAAATAGTGTCCTGAATGTTTTTAGCTTCCCACTCGGCCAACTCTTCGTCTGTCGGCGGAAGCTGAGAGCCCTGTGCGAGTTTGAGTTTGCGGATGTTTGTATGAGGGTCGGGGATGTATTTAATTTATTCTGATCAACCTTGATCAGAGCCACCAAATTGCAGAACGGTATATGAGAACCAGGCTGTCTCCTGTCGCTCCAGTCCAGCCGTGGATGAGTCCTAGCACTTGCAAGGTAGAATGACCAAGTCTTCTTTCAAACTCCAGCTAGCTACTGATATCATGATCAGTATAATTCATATTATTATTTATTATAAGCAGTCCTCAACAAATTCGGCGCCCGTGTGATTGGAAAGCTCCTGCACTGCTGATGTTAGCTGCGTAGAATCGAAGAACAATAATAAATGAACCTGAATGCGGCAGAGGGTCCTGATCAATTTCGCGGCCATTCTGATTGGAAAGCTCTGCCTGTAGTACACAACGTGCATGGGTTTTCCTCGACTTTTTAGAGAAGCCAGTCCTGAGCAGTTTCCCTGTCCTTGGGGTTGGAAAGCGCCTCCTGCAGTGCAATACATATTTTGAATAGTGGACTCAACATTCGAAGCAGTAAAGTCCTGAATATGACAGCCGCCATTCTGACTGGAAAGCTCCTTCACCAGAATGTGAAGAAGTGAACTCGAATTAGAATGTCAAGCAGCAATCAGTCCTGAGCAACTTCGCTGCGAAGCTGATCGGGAAGCTCCTGCGCCATTATGCTAAATCAATTTGTAAATATAAAGCAGCAGTGAGTCCTGATCAATTTCGCCGCAATCTTGATTGGAAAGCTCCTGCGCCGGAATGCAAGGAAGCCAACTCGAATTGAAGTTTTAAGCAGCAATCAGTCCTGAGCAATTTCGCCAGCATTCTGATTGGGAAGCTCCGGATCCTGCGCTACAACAATTGTCTTGTCAAATTCGAAAATACATAAACAGTCCTGAGCAATTTCGCCGCCATTCTGAGTGGAAAGCTGCTCGGAATGGTTCTCTTCCTGGCACGCTGGTTTGCTTGCAGTAAAACATGAATGTTGTAAAGTCCTCCGCATCCAGGGCATCATTGTCGAAAGTGGCTTCAGCCTGTCATATAATATTCTGGGTCATCGTTCATGTGTGCCCCTCCCCCCTAATACCTCGAGCTGTTCAATCTCATCCAGCATGCTCAAATCGGAGTTCGAAGCTTCCATGCTTGCAAGCACAGGTTCTCCAACATCGCTGTCCGGTGTCGAACTGGAACCGGCTGGAAGGGCCTTGGATGAAGACCAGTAAAATCATTTATAATAAGAAATCAAGAATCGAATTGTAGCCACAGGAGCACTAAATCCAGGCATCGCAGAGATTAGGTTCTTGAGAGCCTGCATTTCTTCAGTCCTGCTGCGTGTTGCTGCATGTTCAGGATTAGAATCGAAGCTACACACGCCGTATGTTTCAGCATGTCTCCTTGCACCCAATGTTCTTCGAGTCAGTCTGATAGCCAGCGAAGCCAAAGATCGCAAGCGGCCTCCTTGAACTCGAGCCCAATCCTTATATCACAATTGGCTGAACTGCCACACTTCGACCGAATAGAACGTCAGTAGCTTGGAAATAAGCTTTGGCATCCTAGGTTCTTGCAAATCTTTCTTCAAGATTTTGCGCTTCACTTCGCCATCAACCCTGACCTGGCCAAGCGCCAGAACACCGTGGGCCTCATTCACCTTCTCAAACGCCGCCTGTGCAGCTTTCAGGAGTGTAGGCTTTTTACATGTCAGAATTTAGCCACTTGAAGCCTGAAAGTGCTTTGGGTTCGGCAAGTTGAGCTGGAACTGCAGCAGAGTGTGAAGTACAGGATTGAAGTTGGCCACAACCTGCAGCTCTGCGATATTGCAGTAGAAGTCCCCACCCAACAAATTAATCAAATTACGACAATACAACAACTCCAATTTAACTGAGACAAGCTGCATCACATTCATATACGCTTCCGGCAGATGCTGAGGCAGCCGTGATTGGAACCACATCTCCGGCCTGTCAATCGACAAGCCAGTCAAGTAGCGGTAGAAGAAAACAGCAGCAGGAGTTGCGAGGAATTGCCAGAAAAAATGGACGGGAGTTTTAGATGGGACAAGATGCCTCTTGCCGAATTCTGGGCCAATCTGCTTCCTGACAATAGACCTCGTTGACGATGACCAGAATCTGATCGACCGCAACCTGAAATGCATATTGGAATCTACGTGGCCTGGATTCTAGATACAAAACCATGAAAAAGGAATCATCATGACTTGAATTTAGCAAGGGAGCGTCATGCGGCTTCGGCATGGTGCGGACGAGAAAGTAGCTAGCTAGCACGGGAGCTACGCTACCGTGACTGAAAACCCTGATCAGGAACAACATGGAATGGCAATTGAAACAGCATGCTCGTCTCATCATGGTCTATGTGCAAGCAAGGGAGGGGAAGCACCATCAGGCTCCCGCAGGCTCAGGGCAGCAGATTGCTTCCGCTGTTGTTGTAAACGTCCCAGCTGAAGCGCACGCTTCATGGCCAGGTGAATTATGAATTAATGAGCGGTGATGCTTTGATTCAACATTCTTGCAAAGGAACTTGATAATTGCAGGTTCTATCCTACATAGGCAATTATAAACCAATGAAAACCCCATGGGCCCCATAGCTGATGCACGTTTCCTTCGATCATTGGGACCTTGATCTGAGATATCTGGAGAGGCAATCTTCAACATGGACAGCCACCCATAATCAAATCCTTGATTCCTATGTACATTTCCAGGGCCCTTATATAATTTTAAATACTTTCATAGAACCGTGTTTCTCTGAAGCAATATTCTCCCGGAACCATAAAATAAAGGGTCTCGGCTAGGAAAGCCCCAAAGTCTAGGCCTTTCATGCAAGACCTCTCTTTTGATGGTCTTACGAGCCACAGGGAAAGGCTGGAGGAGCTGCACCAGCCCCTCCAGCCCCAAGCTTATCCAGTGCAGCTGAGCCAAATTTCTTATCGCTCCCACCTTCAAACCGAAAGCAAAGCAAAACCCCTCCACTGCTTTGCGTTTGGGTTAAGGAGGGGAAGAAATTCGGCTCAGCTGAGCTGGAGGGGCTGGAGGGGCTGGAGGGGTTGGAGGGGCTGGTCAAAGTTTGGGTTGGGATCATGTTTTAGAAATCTGTTCAGACCCTGGGCCCATCGTAAATCTCTTCTTTGCAGAGTGCACCAATAAGAAATTTCCAGAGTCTAATCTCATCTACGCCCGTTTCTTATGCATTGGCCGTAGTGATTTTTGCTTAGAAGTTTCGGACGTGATGGGTCTTGTGGATCAAGCATTACGGGCGCTGAGTTATCGCATTTTTTTGTGCTTGAGGATTGGGAGCTTCAGTGAAGGTTCGTACGCTTGACCGAATCACAGGCAGCTGCTCTCTGTTATTAGCCACTTACTGTCTGATGCCGGGGTGCTGAGGGAAAGTCAGATCATCCAAGCATGAATGAAGAGTTGCCCAAACTTTTTGCGGAATGATAGTTTCCCAAAAGGGGGGTTCCCCAAAGTACTATGATCCTTACTATGGGGATTCGCCCCCCACCCCGGGGCAGGTACCCCCAAAATTTGGGAGGAAAGCCCCGCATTGTTCATCCAGTGGCCTGGACGACATGCCTGTCCGTGTCTGCATGCTGTAGGGAAAGCTTACTGGGGCTTAGTAGGGAACAAGGGAATATGTTACATAGGGATGATGTAGACATTGTATAAGGATTCTATTTCCTTAGTCGCCACTAAGCCCCCGGTAAGGGGTTCTATAGGAACTAGGTTTCCTTTATCCCTACTAAGTCCCAGTAAAGAAAGGCGGCTTTCTCGCCAAGACGTGGATCTCGCTTAAAGCCGAGAACATTGACCCAGCAACAAGTCTTCGATGTCGGACAAACCCTGAAAGTCCTTTCCCTCGCATGTTACCCTAAGGGTCCAAGGACCCAAATAATAGGGCTTTAGGTCCCAAATACCATTAACATTATAGTATTTGGGCCCTAATACCCCATTATTTGGGTCCTTGGACCCTTAAGGTTACTATCTGTCTAGGAAGGCTTTCAGACCTAAGAAATTTGGTTTCGTCTAACGTTTACCCGCACGTTCCCTCCTGGAGCTTCTTCAAGATGCCTCTAATCCCCCTCATAAGTAGATAGAATATGAGGTAATATTGGGGTGTATATATATATATATATTTGGGTCATATAGGGATAATGGAAAAGAACATGGAAACTACTATAATGGGATATATAGGGTATAGAATATGGGGCATATGGGGATCTTATTATCATATACCCAAAACAATTACACAAATTCGTGTTTCTGAGTTTTGTCCGCTTGAGATTGAGGAAAGGCGTGCGGTTTCGGAAAAAGCGTGCGTTCCGAAATGCGTGCCGCAGAAACAGGGCACTTTTCAAAATTGCGCCCGAGTTGCGGGAAATTGCGCCGGAGTTGCGCAAAATTGCGCGCGAGTTGCGGATGTAATTTCTTTTCGTTACATTTCCGGCCCAAAATGCTTTAACCAAACAAAAACCGTCCGAACGAAAAATAAGCGTCTGATTCACAAAAAGTCTTGGGGACACAAGTTTGTGTTCGAATTGGTCTTCTAGGTATTCTATCTACTTGAGCGGCACTATAGCTTGTGTTGGTGAAGAAGGGATTGAAGGCTTGGGGTACACCAGCCCTCAGGGCCTTTCAGGCAGAAGGTACCAAGAACAAGCAGCAATCACTACGATTGTCTATGAGGAGATGCTTTCCCACCTAGATTCCGAAGGCGCCAAGTGTCAACATTGCATTTATCCCAAGGTCCAAGTGCCGCAAATAGTAGGTTTTAGGTGCCAAAAGTCATGAATGAATACGCAGATATTTGGGACCCAAAGCTTGAGACAACCCCAAATCCGGAACCAGAAGATACATGGGGTTATATAGGGGTATTTGGGGTTTAGGGGATTCAGTTAGCGAAGACTGAATCCCTGCAACGTTGAAACCCTCCAGCCTGCTACACCGTAAGCCCCCAACCCCTAACCCCTAAAGTCTTTATTGATTGAGGCCATTCCCCCTCAACGAAATCCTAAAGCCCTACACCCTGAACCCTGAATCCCCGAAGCCCTAAATCCATAAGCCCTTTTTCACACTGCTTATCCAGCCCAGCTGCCACAAACTCGTTGGGCGCAGCGAGGACTTTTTCAGCCGCGTTGCCGTTCCGAAGGTCCAACAAATTCTTGTGGTACCTACCCAGACTCTCCTATGTAGTACCTTCTTCGGTTGTATATCATAATCCCTCACCAAAGAAACCATAACAAACCCCAAAAGAGGGTACTACATAGGAACCCTTGAGCAGTTGCAGAGGCTCAAGCGCCAGGGATGAGGCTTCAGGCTTTAAAGCTAAGGGTTTAGGGCTTGGACGCTTAATCCTAAATAAACCCTAGATAGCTGTACAGGAATATACCCATAGTATATCCATACGTTCCTTACAAAGCCTTCCAATAGAACCGTTTACTCCAGTTGCAACCCTCATGTATGCCTGGCGTCCCATCTGGACCGGCTTTTGAGAAACTTGCCGTGAAGCCTAAACCCTCACACGGCAATTAATCCAGATTCGAAGTCAGATTCCCTGAGCCGTCATGCTTCACCTGCCAAACTATTTCTACCGAAGGTCCAAGCACCAAAGAATAAGGTAATGCGAATTTGGGTATTGGGAACCGTAGTAGAAAGTTTGGGGAAAGATCGAGTAAACAGGTGCTTGGACTCTAAAGCTTCGGGCTTCAAATGACTAACGCTGCAGTCCCAACTTTTTTCAGTACACAAGGCAACTGGACAACACCAGGCACCCTCGTGTACACAGCTCTTATAAACTTATACGAGCCATAGTCTAAGCTCTTAGTATCCCGCCCACAGAGGCCCGGGAGGTTCAAGTCGTTGGTTCACAGAGCGGTGACAAGTGCCCAGCGTCAAAAGCATTTGGAGGCGCTTACTTTGAGGACGCTTCGCCTCCTTGGCTCTTGGGAAAGAGCGCAGAACCCATGCAGAAAGGATACCGTTGCTGCACCGTTCTGGTGTGGACCTTGTATGAGGTCCTTCAGATCCAAGGCAGCGTTGGCAACTCATTTTTTCCAGATGCATGGACGAGTTGCATGTTTCCGGCACTTTGCATTCGGGGACACTTGCAGGGCATGCGGGCGCCACTTCCGAGGTTTGCAGCAATTAGCCCTCCATCTGCGCGCCAGTGAGAAGTGTTGCGATGCAATGTCGGCTTCTGGTCTGTGGATTGACGAGGTGTTGCCTGGAATTGGCAGTGCAGTCTGGCTGGAGGCATGTCGAAAGGACCTGGGATTGACCCTGCCTTCTGAACCCACACAATCAGTACAGACATACGCAGGCGCAGACTTCGCCTGGGAAGAGAACTCTGTTCTCATGTCGGCGTTTCTGAGTGGGGCTGAAACATTGTTGGAGTTGTCTGATGTTGATTCAGCAGCAGCTTTTCAGTTCTGTCTGGACATCACGCACTTTCCCTTGTTTCCGGAGGAGATTGACAGTATTGCAAGAAAACTGCATACAGTGCTTGAAGCATCAGGAGTCACATGTTCTGTGGATCTCTGTGAAACTGCCAGGGCATTTTTTGCAGACAGTAGGGAGCAGGCTCAATATGAACGACTCAACGAGGAGGTTTTAGAAAATGTTTTCTGGCGTCTCCCAGGTGCCATCAGGCCGGAGACATCTGGAGTTTGGCTTGTGATTTCAGATCCTGACGAGGGCTTAGCAAAAGTTGCGCTTGGTTGTCCACGCGTTGCCCTGGCTGAAAACTGGCATGGCGGTGACTGGCCGCCAGGACACGCTGTGCTGGCCTCTGGAAGGGGCATGCTACATAGCAAATCAGCGCTGTTCCTCCGTCGCCTACTAGAGGTCCTTACCTCCTGCTGGGGATGGCTTTGGGCACACTCCAGCTTCTGGGATAGTTCGCTCGCCATTCCCTTTGTTAGGTTTCACCCTGTGCAAGTTAATTCCACGGTTCCCCAGATGAATATCCCGCATATACATCCGAAAAGATGCCTAGGAATTCCTGCATACAGACACCAGAAAACCATATAGTTGCCTAGGCGACACAGAAGCTCAGTTGCCTCGACAGTATGCGGACCGAAGAACAGGAAACTAGCCACCTAAACCCGGCTTTGGGGGTTCAGGTTCGGCCTTTGCTGCTGCTCCAGTTGAGTGTGCTCTTATGCTTTCATTGCGTCGTATCTCCTTGTACCCTAAGGCCCCTAAAAGTATCCCAATTTGGGAAACCTCTACTTATTATCTCGATTGGGCTCCAGCTTTAACCCTGCAACCCTAAATTGTAATCTCTTATCTCTTTCCGCAGTCGCCTCTGCAGGACTTCAAACCCTGATCCCGCAGGGACCTACATCCTCATAACCAAAAACCATAAACCCTGAGCCTTGAACCTTAAGTCCTGAATCCTATGCCCTAAGCCCTACAGCCCAAACCAGCAATCCTAAAAATCCGTAACCCTACCAGCCCTAGAGCCAAAACCAGCAACCCTAAGCCTAAACCCCAAACCCATAACAACTTTAGTCCCTCAAAACCCCCAATCCTGAAAAGTCTAAAGCCCCTAACCCAACAAACCCAAAAAGCACCAGGGGCCACACGTTGCTAGGCTAAGCGCCAGCTTTTCCCTGAGCTATGCAAGGATTTATACAGGGTTATGTAGGGATAAGGCTATATTAAAGGTATATAGGGTAACGTAGGGTTATATGGGATTATACAGGGCTAGAGAGGGTCTAGGATTTGGGGTTTCGGGGGTTCGGGGTACAGGGTTTAGGGGCTCTAGGGGGTTTAGGAGTTTTAAAAGCGTCTTGGGCAATACGCGTAGTGCTTGGGGATTGCGGCTTGGACTTTTGGGTTCATGAACCCCCCAACAGGATCACAAGGGCACTAGATTCGAAAAATGAGCCATCGTAGGGTTGATGAATGATGGAGAGCATGTTGTTGGTGGATGGTTTTGGGCTCTTGGCAGCAGAAGCCTCCAAAATCTACATTCTCTACATTCACCCTAAACCCTGATCACCATTCTACATTCGACAGTTGTACATGCAGATTCCAAGATACCGCAGCCCCAAAGCGTGCTTCTTCACCCAACGTCCTTAACTGGCGTGGCCTGAAGACACTTCTGAACCAAGCGACACCCTAAACAAAGCATTCGGAATCCTAAAATCGAATCCGCATGTTGGGTATCCCTCTGGTTGAGTTTGCCGAGGCTCTGATTACGCTGAGCCTCCAAAACCTTAACCCCCGATCCTAAATCTCACCTCTAAACCTTAGAGCCGAAGCCTGTACAATAAAATGGAGACTACAGGGATTATTGGGGTTATATAAGGATTATATAGGGGATATATTGGGGTTACATTGGGATAATGGAAAACAAAATGGAAGCTACTATAGTGGAGAATCAACTGGAAAAGAACATGGAAAATGAAATGGAAAAAGTAACCCTAAACGCTTACACCCAATCCCAAAACCAAAGCAGTGATGCCTCGTACCTGCAACCCGAGACCCCTAGCGCTTACACCCCCTTCCCCAATCCTCCACGGAACATCAACCTTAGACCTTCACCCTGCCCGATGTAGCCATCATTATTTGTGCCTTTACCTGTTACTGTTGATACCATGAGCTTAGGTCACATTTCTACAAAAGACCCCAAACCTCCCATCATCTTCTCTGCGACGAACTGTAAAAAATTAAAAACGACAAATGACGTCCCCTCCTTCCCTATTCAAGTAGCATTTGCCACAAACGGGAATAGAAGATCTATCAGGCTCGTTTAGAATACGGTCAACGACATGCTACAATCCTTCGAGGTAATTTCGGCCCTGACCATGCAGGGACTCACCATATAACTGGCCGGTATTGTGACGGCCCCCCTCAAAACTATTGATAAACAAGTCCCCATTTCTGACAAAAAGGGAAGTTCAGAGTTATTCCGAAGTGTCACGTATATAAGGCTAAGGACTCCTGGTGTCTATGCCACCCACTTGAGACCCAGTAGGGGCGGAAGGGGTATTCGTTACCACGAGGCTTAGATGAAACTCAACTCCAACTGCGAATCCACATAGCTCTTATGATAAGACCTTTATGCCATCCTGAATTTGACTAATCCTGATTAAGTCATTATCCCCACCTCATTTCTTTCGTGTCTGACTCCAAGTACCGAAATCTTACTGGGGGGTAAAGGGAATTGAGGAATTATATCCTACGGGGATGATGTAGGGAGTATATTCCCTTCTTCCGGCCCCTAAATACCTGAACGCTACGACGGACGTCTATCCCGGTCTGCCAAAGGTTCGATTCTAGGCAGGGAGCAAAAAAATACTGAGAATTTCTGTAAGAAATTCGTCCAGGGAAGCCCGAAAGGTGCTTTTTCCCAGGTTGTTTTTTCTGAGAAAAAAAGACCCGACAAAAAACGGCTTCGAGGAGGCTAGATTTAGGGAGCCCGAAGGATTGCGCATGATGAAGGGCTCCGTACCCCTTGTTCAAACCTGCGAAGCCAATTTTCAGGAGCATCTTACATGTTGAGAAGCTAGACTGGGCAGTTCTATGACGTAACATGAGTGCAAAGGACTTTGCATCATCAAGGATCAGAGATGCCATGATCTTAGGAAACTTTTATGGTTTGGGCATGGATGCTCTGGTGACTGTATGCGCTTTGAACACGAACGGAATTATGGTTTGGGCAAGGATGCTCTGGTGACCGTATGCACTTGGAACACGAACAGAATTATGGTTTGGGCATAGATGCTACATTGAGCAGAGAGCAGGCTGCAGATGTGGAGTGCGCAACCGCGTGAGACGCGTGAGTATTTCTGAAGAAGAATTCCAGAATCCTGTGCGCTTCGTGGCACATCTGACCGTGGTCTATAGTCGGCTAGACGGCTGGTCGGAGGTCATAACCTGAAAGTTTGTCGGCACCTGGAACCCGCATATTTGGGTACATGGACCCTTCAGGGTTAGGGCTCGGGGGTTTTAGGTTATAGGTTTCCCAACACAGGAGTACTCTAGGGGCCTCATGATCTGGGGCAAGAAGTTGCACGGGTCCGGACAAAATGTACGAGAACTTCGGTGGAGGAGCAAGAAACGTACTCAAACCACTTAGAGTTTCCGGGGAGCCAAAAAATCAAAAACATGAGGATCCGCTTCATGGGGCCCTATTGCGGGTTCCAAGTCAGTTTGGCGGAGATTACTTCAGTGTTCTTTGACCGCAAAGGCCCTGCGGAGGCATCGCGTGCATACGGAGGGTTTACTATCCCCAAACTGACGTGGAAGCCCAAAAAGCAACCTACAGGGACTACTGGCCTTTGAAAAGGGATATCATCTTCCCTGCTTGAACCCTATACCCCAAACCTTAACACTTGTGCCTGGGGGACACCCTAAACCCTAAACCCTTCTGATGGCCTTCAAGGGATTGGGATCCCTACGCTCTAAATCCTAAACCCTGGGGTTTAGACTCTTAGGTCTCAAATGGTCGGTTCCAAACCTGCCAAGCACCCAAAAGGCAAAACTCGCATGGGGGGTCTCAACATGAGGGTAGTCCCTTCTTGGGTCGCTATAATTAGGGCTGACTATAGTGACATCGGGGACCCTGAAGTCTTGGAAGTGCCTAAATGTGAAAAGCATTTTCTTGAGGGGCCCCAATAAAGCGGCGTGTACTACCGTGCAGAAACTCATGAACCCTTAGCCTTAAATCCAAAACTCTGAACCCTCAACCCTAAACGCCTAAACCTTATTTGAACTTGCTTGGGTTGCGAAAAATTCTCGACTCGTCTGCTCTAGAATCTTAAGCCGTAGTCCCTAGCCATAACCCCATGTGAGCTGAACTTTCTTAGGATTCAGGGTTTAGGATTTCGGGTCCAAGGTTTAGGGGCAAAGGCGCCAGAAGACCATCATCCTCATGATACGCACCCCCAAGACCATATCCCTCATCTTTGGGAACCCTCATCCCTGAATCCGATACGATACGCCCCTACAGAAGCCTGCATCTTCCCATATTCCACCCTCTATAATGGGAAGTGGGCTGGTCTGCAAACTGGCTGCTTGTTCTGATCTGGTCTACAGTTCGCTGCCACCAGTAGAAACTCTTTCTGCATCTCCTTGGGGCTTCGAGGTTTAGGGACTGGAAAAGAAAAAGGAAACAAAAAAACGTAGTGGTTTAGAATGTAGGGTTCAGTGGGTGGAAATGAAAATTGAAACAACCATTCGAGGACCCTAAACCCTAAACCCTAAACCCTAGTTTGGTGATCAGAATTTCAGGGTTTGGGGCTTAGTCCCTTAGGGTGACGGTTGTTGGACGTGGAGTCTTGTGGTTAAAAATACTGGGGTCGTAGGCTTAGAGCTTGGGGTTTAACGCTAGGGTTATGGGCCTTTGGGTTTAAGGGTTACGTCTTACAGTTCAGGGGTAGAGAATTTCAGGTTGTTTTGGCGCATACTAGAACACCTCATACACTTCTGGATGATGGGTGTCTTTCAAGACGGACTGTAGCCTTCAAAAGCTTTTCTGAGGGCCTTCAATGTGGATGAATCAGCTTGCAGAAGGATACTGCACTCTAAGTGTCACACCCGAAACACACTGTCCACAAGAAAAACTGGGTGGCTACTAAAGAACCTAGTTTAAGTTACTACTATACTGCGGAAAACCTATGATTCACTATATATACCAAGTATGGTAACTTAATTTAAGTTCCTTAACAGCCACCCAGAAAACTCCAAAGGTTTGGAGGTCAAGATGTCCTTGGTCATAGGATCTGACTATACTAGGGTTTAGAGTTGAAGAGTTTAGGGTCTATACTTCTCTGAAGAGCTGCGACTACCGCGATCAAGGAGTCACGGCAGGCGTAGCTACCTAGAGGCTCTGACGTGATTTTTTTGAGGGGACGAATTTGCGACCCCTTGCTGAAAAGAATAGCAGGCGCTGCAGGGCTAAGACTTTAGGGTTTAGAGGAGCCCTTTGGGTGGGCAGAACGCGCAAGTCCCAAACCCTGAATCCACAGCCATAACCTCACAATGGTTTGCAGCCGAGTTGTAACCCTATAGCCGTCTGCATTCTAGGCCCTGCGTCCTTGACCTCAAGCTCTGTAATCCCCAGACACCAACCGGAAAACTTTTCCCACGTAAATAAACCCCAAACCCTGAACCCTAAACCCTAAACCACCAAAAAACTGGGACTTTGTACTACCCACATTTTTTCCACCTACCTCGGAATTCCCTCTGGGGTTTCCTTGATGTGAGGTATAGATTGACCTCGAGACATTCCCGGCTTTGCGCTTCCTCTTGTGAGGATCCAAGATGATCCAAGTATACAAATATTACCAGTAATGGAGAATCAAATGGAAAAGAGCATGGAATATGAAAGCTAGGGTTATAAAGGGGCTTACGGGGATCCAAGCATACAAATATAACCTACATTGGGCCCCTGGGCCCCGAAGTCTGCAAAGAGTACCTACGTTGGGCTACTTGGATCCCTAGGGTTCAAGCATGTTGAGCAATCTTTTGCCAGGGCATCTAAACCCTAAACCCTAAACCGTGAAGCTACATAATGTAGGTGCTGCTCTTCTTTTTACTCTAATCTCCCCCATGCCTGATTATGGATAGTCTCTACAGCAGCTGGAATGCCTGAAAAGACCCGTTCGAAACTTGGAGGTACCACTATGGGCGATTAGGCCTGAAGGGTATCTTAATCTACCCTTAGTAGTGTCCTAATAGGGAATAACCCATAGTGGATTGGGGTACTTTTAGTCCTAAACCTTGAATATGACGTCTATATAGGGATGCGGCTAACAAAAAAGGAAAGTCGTTCTTCCCAACCCTATATCTATTGACTCAATATAACCCCAATATCCTCTAGCATTCCATTCTATTTCCCATTATCCCA
>CAJNIZ010007381.1:0-16218 GCA_905231905.1 Symbiodinium pilosum
TTCTAATCCGCATGAGGGATTGCAGCGGCTACCCTGTAGCCACGCTTAAAGCGTGGTGAAGCGTAATGCCTGGGCCTGATTGATCGTGCGCCAATTTACCATGGTCAGATAAAAGGCCCAGGGTAAATAACTAAGATAACCCAGCATCAATAAAAGGGTAGAGTCCGATTTTCATAAATCATATAGAGGGCTACCATTGTTTACCCCCCCTGAAAATTAACAATTTTTTAACTTGAGATGAATTACAAAAAATAACACCATACCCACTTGAAATTCAGTTAGAGGCCAATAATAAAAAGTGAATTTAGAGTGTGATTCTTATCAAGATTTGCCTGGAAGCTAATAATTTCTATCGTAAATTAAAGTTTAATTTAGATCAGTAATGTTTATAAATAATGCCTCAATTCGAAAAGTCCACGATTAAAGCGCGAGGCGTTATCACGTAATTTATATTTAATGCTCGTAAGCTTGGCCTAAAAAACCTAATTTACCTACAAATGAAAACTAAAAATCTCCTGATTTATAATACCCAACCCGCTTTTACAACTGGTTTGATTCATTTCTTAAATGAAGATCCCGAATATGATACTGAGTTGGTACAGTCTAAAAAAGAGCTTACCCAGTTAGCGGAAAATTATTTTTACCCGTATGATGTTTTTTTCTTTGATGGCTCCGACAATGAAGAACAACTACGGGCCCTTATTGGGCAGGCCTCATTTAATAATCATAAGCTAAAGGTGGCTTGCTTTGTTGAAAGCCTGCCTGCTCAATGCTTCCAGTTGTTGTCGCAAATTCAATTCAGTGGATATTTTAGCCAGGGAATGGACAGGTCGGCCATTTTATATGGCATTCGGACTATGCTGGAGAGTGGAACTGTATTTTATGGCAAAACTCGTAAGAAGGATTGCCTGGAGATTATTAAGAGGTATAGGAGAGGCATGAAAGAAAAGGAGCGGGTTGAAGCCTGTTTGAACCCCAAGGAGCGCCTGATACTGAACTTTGTGCAACAGGGAATGACCTCCAAGCTCATTGCGGAAAAATTGAAGATGAACCAAAGAACCGTTGAAGGCTACCGCAGCCGGATCAAGAGGAAAGTTCAAATAAATGATGGATCAAACTAATACCAACCGATTGGAGGGCGATGTTTTAATTGCAACTGCGTAGCGGTACGTATTTTCACTATCCTTAACATATTAAATTAGCTTAAAAGCTATTCTTATGCCTAAGTTTCATTTTTTTACGGAATTAAATATTCTATCAATCTCAGATGAGAAGCGAACCTTTGGACCGGTTTCAATGGATCAATTTCAAACCGTAACGCTTTTTGAAACCAATAATAGTACCTTAAAAGCCTTTAGCATAGGCAGAGGACAAATCCGTTACCAGATAGACAATAGTGATTCCAGTCTTCTGAATTGTATTTTAAAGCTTAATGAGCCCTGTGCGCTTAAGGGTTTACCATTAAAATATATTATATACCGCGGAATCCGAAAGGACTCACTTTTATTATCCTCTAATCCTGATGATTTTATTGATCATTCTTCTTTACCAAATAACCATATTATTTCAAAAATCTTGGATAATGGCGCACTCCCAGAGCCTGAATACCTGAGTTTAGGCCTGGGAATTAAACACAGCACTACGGACTCCAATGAAATGTCAATTACAGATCAAAGTTCAATAGATTTTTTATTCAACAACCAGTATAACTTTCCTGCATACGGTGTAAAAGCCGGGGATATATTAGGAGAGTTTCAGTTCCAACCGAGTGGATCTTCGAATAAACATTACTTCGGAATTGAATTAGTCCTGGAATCATCTTGGAATAGTCCCGATATGGAATGGGTAAGAAATAGTGATTTAGGATCATCTGGTAACGGAAAAATAATTGATATTACGAGCCTGACAGGAAACACCAGGCAAGCCGAAAAAGAAAAGTGTTTGAATTTCATGGACCCTATCTGCCTATGGAGCCATCTTTTCCAGGATGGGCTTATGACGGATCAGGGTGACAAGTCGGAGAACACGCTTTACCAGGATATTTTACAGACTACCTATAACTATCCACACCGAATTTATCTTGACCTTAGGGATGAGTCCGGGTTTAGTTGGAATTTTTATAGTCGTTATACCAAGGGTATTGCTTTTAAAAATGTTTCTTCAAATCAACTTGAGGAAACTATTATAGCCACTCAGGGGTGGCCTCTCGTCATAATCGATAACTATACACCACTAGGGGGTGTTTCTTCCTCAAACTTCGTTAAGAACATTTCCGCGAGCAACAAAACTGAAATAGAAATCAGCTTTCCTGTAGACACCAATACCAAAAAATTGGCTTTCATAGCTTGTGGCCGACAAAGTGAAGAGTCTGCGTATCCGGTAGAACTCGTTCAGGGCAATCGTTTTAGGGACTTGTCCGAAGAAGCATCTGCCAATGCATCCGGTTCGGGCACCTATCCCGTTACTAAAAACCTGAAAATAAGCGGATTTCAAGCCAACATTTCAAGTCTACAGGAAATTGGTGGGTATTTTAAAATATTCTATATCCATCAGGATATCACTATTCCGAATGATGTTGAATCATCATCTCACTATTTAGACAAATTATTTGAAGTTCAGTTATTATCATCCTATCCCATACTTGATTCACAGGCCATTACTAACTCTGTTTTCTTTGGAAGCTTAAAATATATCAGTGATAATAGTAACACTTTCGGATTAACACATCCAGGTATGTACCAAACAGGAATCGGTATAGATCAAGATCGGGTTATTTTCTTCGCTTGTGCACTGGAACTGGAGAATTCAAGGAATAAGATATCTCGGTATCCGGCCCAATTTGTTTCTGGAAAGGAAAGCTTTTTTAAAGCAATATCATCAGATGGAGACGGAGACTTCAAAGTTAGGAAAGTGGAGGTTGTAACCTCTTCCAGCACATTTCAGACGCTGGAAATCTCACAGAACTGGTTTGGCAGAAGCTGGGAAAAACTATTTAAAAAATTCAGGAACTACGATAATGACACTTTTCTAGCGGTCACTTTAACCATTAATGAATACGCACAAATTGAAAGCTCCATTTCTTCCTATGACAGTTATGAACATCCCGTTTTCCTAAAAGTCAGTTCGGATAATTTTATGGACACATCGACCAATGGATACAATTATTCAAATGCTCAATTCAATATAGATGGTTTAGATATTAATGGAAATTATATTTCCAATATCCTGAGCCCTACATTTCACAGCATTGATGGCAGATTATATTGTACTGAGGCTGCTGCTCAGGCCGAGACAATTGACTTGCAAACCACTTCCTACGGAATATGTATTTCACATAACCCTAACAGCACTGACCCCAATGAGGTAGAAGCCTTTCATGAAATAAACGAGGCTTTAAAGCGAGGCCGAAGGTTTGTTCCCGAGTTGTTTAAGGAATTGGATGCAATAACAATTTTAGGACATAAGACCTATTATGGCATATGGTCTGAAAATAATGGTGCTCAGTATGATGGAACCAATACGGACCTTCGAACTTTTACTATTAATGTTGGATATACCCCTATTGGAAGTACTGGTGCTACCAGCGTAAATCCAAAACAATTTACTATCAACGGCAATACTTTTAATAGTTTAAATAAAATTGGTTCTATTACGAACCATTCGAAATATGAAGAATTGGCCTTAAAAGATGAGGTGCATTATAAAAATCCTGAAGAAATTGCCGAAGGGTATTCACCAGAGTTCAATTTTACCGATAAAAATGGCAATGAATCTGTCAAAACAGTTTCTACTCTTACCGAGAAAGGACACGGGGAAATTGAACCCATTATAACTATAAGCCTTAACGAGAGCATACGAAGCAACTTTACTGATCAGGATTACAGTGCAACATACCCGGACGAGCTCCCTGAAGTAGATTTTTCACCACGCCAACTTTTAATCTCTCATGTCATTGTACATGAACTGGGCCATGCCTTATATAACATAAAAAACCCTCTTCTTAATCAATTATGGACCAAGCTTTCAGCCAACTATCCCATTCAGGATTCGGATTTATATGATGAAACAGACCCTTACAAATCCAGATCTACCGGTGGAGGCCATTTAGAGGGCCATCCATCCGGGAATACTGGCTGCTATATGGAATCTCTTTTAGGTAAGAGATGGATAATTGACAATGTTTGGCGAGAAATGTTTTCTTCCTTGGTGAAATTCTTTAATAACAATCCGCAACAAGCCAATGATATGGGAGGCGGATACTACCAGGGGGTATGCCCTCCATATCTCAAAATATATCTTAGTGGAACTGCTTTTGATTATGCAAAGCTAGAAGAAGATCTGGGTAATTTCACGAATGTTTATATCCCTAAGTCTACTTAATGAGGTTACCTATCACCGTATTTATTTTTCTTTCATTAACTTCTTGTGGAATAAAGCATGATTTAAAAAAATGTGCAAAAGATAATCTATACACCCCAGTAGCAATGTTGCCTTCGCTACACACGAAAAGGTTTTCTGCTTATGACAACCTGAAAAATACTGAACTCCTAAAAGCCTATTTCCCCAATACATGTGATGAAAATAATATAGATTTAATCGACACCTCTAAAATATATTTATATAACCATCCCTCTACAACCTATTATATGGCTAAATACAGCCAATGCAAAAAAATATATTTCCTGATAGTTGGCCCCAATTATTTTTCAATAGATAATATAATGTATGAGTTTGACAATGTCCCTCCCCCTGCCATTGGATATGCCTGCTTTTCAATAAGCTCTAATTTGAATTACACGGAATCTTCACTCTCAAGGATATGGCATCAGTTATTTGTATTACCACTGTTACCCAAAACAAAATTTCCTAATCCAAAATTGAGTTGGAAATTAGCAGGAAAATCATTATATGAAATTAAAACTCTTGACGAGCTTCATAGTGTAAGAGAGTATATTGATAGTTGGAAAACAGAAAGACATCCTCATTTAGAGTACTTTAAGCTTGTCTTTTATCCAAAATGGAAAAATGCTCAAATTATTCTTTCTGATGACAGGGGAAAAATAGGCAAGATTCAGGCTACCACAAATGACAGTTTACATACGGTTTGGTTTTATCGTGATCAACCTTATTGCTTTATATCTAAGACTGAAAAACTGGAATAATCTCAGTGCGTATGTCTACGCAAATATTTAGGATAAAAAAAAAGAGCTTCGTAGTACCATCATAATACAGNNTATACAGCAATAGTTTTTGGTATAAATAATTCGGTCATGAGCAACCTCCAACCTTTAGATCAAATAATTAATCTCTCCGATTTACCTAGTGAAGTTAATTGGTTATCAGCCGGCTTAAGTTCACTATTAAGTAATTTATACCTGGTTTCTTATTATTCGGATTCTGCGCCTGGACAAAATGATTTGGACTTTCGCGCCAGGGTTAGAACTTTACAAGCATTGGATTTTGATATTCCGGGTACCGGATTCAAATTAATACTTAACCCTAGCTTCGACCCTGCCAACGGAGTAAATCACACTGAATTTGATATTTCCGGGCACGTTGATTACGGTATTCTTGGATACGGTGGCCGTTTTACAGCTCCTTCATCCTTTACAGTGAGGGAACTTATTGAAGAAGCACTGGAGCTATTCGGACTTAGTGAGGCTCAATTGTTAAAATCCATCATTGAAAATCTTGAGGACGGCTACGCTTCACAATTGGTAACGGCTATTGATAATCAATATGGGAGTAGTATTAACCCCAATGTAAGCTCTTTGGTAACCGAGGTGAATGCCGAGAACATTCTTGCTGAAATAAAAGATCCGGCTAATACCAACCTGAATGGTGTAACGGTATATGATATTTTCTTTACTATTTACCTAACCTCAGCGTCAGACCCTCTTGAAGTTGTTAATAAAGTTTTTAACGCTCTCTTAGTGGGGTCTCCTAAAGATATTGAGCAAAGCATTCTCGATGCCTACATACCTAGAATTACCGCTCGCATGGATTTGTCGGTAGCCCTGGAATTCCCGCGATCCTTGTTTATGCCTATGGAAGATTCGGGAAGTGGAGAATATGTTCCGGCAACTGATACCAATGTTAAAACAACAGTAGAGTTCGCTAAATCGGAATTTTGGTTTGACTCCAAAGGTGTTATCGGGTTTTCCTCAGAAGTTTCAGCCAGTTTACAAGCACCCTACGATAAAGCAAGACTTTTAAATACGGGTTTATTGCTGGGGTTTTCAGGGATGAAGTTTGACGTATCTGAAAGCTCAAACCTGGCTTATGCCAATATGTTAGGTCTTCCAAATTCATTTAAAGGCATTTATGCTGATTCCGTTTCAATTGATCTTCCACAATTCTGGAGTGCGCAATCAGGTTCAACAGCGTCTATAATTGGTCAAAGAGTTTTAATTGGTTATGACGATGACAATGGGTTTACAGTAAGCGGTAATTTCCTGATGGAGGCCGATACCGCAGGCGACCCGAGTCCATTGATGAAATTTGAATTATTCAATGATGCGCTCAAAATAAAGCTCACCTCCTTTAACCTGGAATTTGAAAAGAATAATGTCATCAATTCCGCTATTGCTGGCCAGTTCGAGATTAAAGGTCTAAAAGATGCCTCTAAACAAGATGCCATACTTAACTTCAGTATTGATTGGGGTATTAACGGCTACGAAATATGCGTAAGTGAAGATGATGGTCTCCAACTCGAAATCCCCGACACCATTGCTTTTACCCTCAAAAAACTATGCATCGGTCAGGTACAAGGAGAGTGGCAGTTCAAAGTACAGGGCAGGATAGATCGTATCAGGGACATCCCCGTAATCGGTAAGGCCATACCCAAATTCCTGGAAGTAAAAGAGTTTGAATACTTTGAGTCGCAGGCCAATGAATTTGACCTGGTATTTGGCTGGGATGGAGAGCCCACGGTTAATATCACCGATGATGGGTTTTCAGGAACTACTTTTGAAAAAACGGTACACATTAATAAGGATTTCCTGGGATTGTTGGAAGTTCAGCTTCTCAATTTTGCCTTTAATCTTAGCGGAAACCAACTGGATATAACGTCCACCGTAAATGCCGGTGTAAAAATTGGTCCTTTAGTGGGAGCTGTGGAGAAAGCAGGTTTCAAAACTATCATCGCTTTTCCGCAGGGAGGCGGGAATTTAGGCCCGGCCAACATCAGCTTTGAGTTGGTAAGGCCCGCAGGCTTTGGGGTAGGCATTGCCAGTCCCTTTGCGGAGAAGGCCGGTTTCTCCATAGGCGGTTACGTTGCGCATGACCCTGATTTAGAGTTGTACAAAGGTGCCCTAAGTCTCAGCTTTAAGAAGATATCTGCTTCGGCACTGGGAATACTCTCACTTAAACTACCCAACGGCCAAAAAGGCCTTTCTTTTTTAATGATTATTGCCGCCCGCTTTAAGCCCGGAATTGATATCGGACTGGGTTTCAAAATAACGGGTGTAGGAGGTATTACCGGCCTTAATCGAACGGCCAATGCGGAAGTGTTACGGAAAGGTGTTAAAGACGGGTCAACCAACGATATTCTGTTTCCGGCACCGCCCATTGCCAATAAGGCTCCCCAAATCCTGAATACTATGAATACGGCCTTTCCACAAAAAGAAGGTCAGTTTCTGGTAGGCCCCATTGCTGAGCTAAGTTGGATTACCGATTCACTTTTCACCATCCAGTTTGGGCTCATCGTTGAATTTGACCGGCCTGTTCAGGTAGCGATACTCGGGGTATTAAGGGCACATATGCCCGCTAAAGATGCTAAACTGCTTCGAATCAATGTGAACTTCCTGGGGGTTATTGATTTTCATAGAAAGTACCTCTCCTTTGATGCTTCCATATTTGACTCTGGGCTATTAAGTATTTCCTTGGAGGGGGATATTCTCTTAAGGGTGTTGTGGGGCAACAACGCCTCCTTCCTGGTATCGGTAGGCGGATTCCACCCTAATTTCCCAAAGCCCAGTCACATGATGCTGCCGGCTGATATTAAGAATCTGGCCATTGTAATCATTGACAACAAGTACATAAAAATTCGGGGGTGGACCTATTTTGCGGTATCCTCCAATACCGTTCAATTTGGTGCCGGGGTATATGTTTACGTAGGCATTGGTGGTTTTTCCGCATCAGCCACCGTTTACTTTGATGTACTGATTTACTACCGTCCCAAATTCAGGTTTGATGCAGGTATTGGGGCTAAATTTGAAGTAAAATACAAGAGGTGGACGCTTTTTGGCATAGATGTACATGCCAGCATGAGTGGCCCCGGACGCTACAATGCACACGGACATTTTAGAGTTAAAATCCTCTTTGTAATCAACTGCAAAAAAACCTTCAATAAATCCTGGGGTCAGGACAAAACCGTATCCCTGCCCAAGGTAAACGTAGCCGTTGCCCTAACGGAGGCACTCAACCAACCCGAAGGCTGGGAGACTACCCTCCCCACCTCTACCAACTCATTGGTGATACTGAGAAATGCTTCGGAACTGGAGGATGAGCTTTTGATCAACCCACAAAGCAGCATCACCTTACGTCAAAAAATTGTACCGTTGAATGTCAACATCCAGCGGTACGGAAATGCCGAACCCGATACCGTTTCAAAGTTCGACATTGACGCTATTAAACTACTGGGTAACACTTTCCCAACCCAACAGGTTAAAGATCAATTTGCCCCAGCCCAGTTTTTTGCCATAGACAAAGACAAATTACTCAAAGAACCTTCTTTTACACAATTTAAGAGTGGGCTGAAGATCCGGTTACGCGAAAACCTGAATTACTTTGAGTCCGGTGAAATGGTAAGTATAAACCCCGCAGAAAAAGAAATGATCTTCGTTGACGGGGACCTTGTAAAGTATGTAGGTATGTATGCGCCCTTAGGGCTTGGTGAACTTGAAAAGTCCTTTGCCGGAAGCGGTGCGGGCGAATACTTTAATAAAGTACTCAAAGGTGGCGGCTTCGGTTCATTTGACACAGCTCTTGATATTGAAGTATTGGGAGGTGTTTTCATACCAGTAGATGATAACGGGCAATCCGTAAGCGGTGTGGAATTTGAAAGCTACGAAGAAGGCATTCAATGGATTGAAGAACAATTGACCTTAGATGAAACGCTGGATTTGGATGCCTATGATATTGTTTCCATGGCAGACTTTAACAGTTATGAAACCGTATAAGAAAGTATTATGGCCTTAACAGAAGAAAATTACACCTTCCTCCCCTTCCTTAAAAGAGGAATTGGAACCAAAGTACCGGATACTGACAACTTTGCATCCGCCAATGGCACAGGGCTTCGTCCAACCCTGGATTTCCAGGTACAATTAACAGGAGCCAGTGATTTTACCAAAAGCATTGACTTCGTAGGCCCCGGTGAAGTTGAAAGCATCAATGAGTCGGCAGTATTACGTCATGCCCCGGTAGCCAGTGAAGACGAGTTTTTACCCAACTATCTACCTTTTATAGAGTTTCAGGATGAAGATTTTCCCTGGCGCTATACACCTCTAAAGCCCGGAACACCCTCAGGGGCTACCAAAAGCTTGAGACCCTGGATGGCACTTATTGTTTTGAAAAGAGGTGGAAGCGACCCGGAGTTTGAATACAATGAAGGCCTGTCAGCCCCCAACCGGGTGATCAATATTTTAAAGGGTCACGATATCATATTCCCGAACCAAACCCAAACCTGGGCCTGGGCGCATGTTCAAATTATTGGAGCCAATTTTGCCCCCGTACCAACCACCATAAATCAAAGTACAAAGGAAGATATTATTGACATTCTGGATGGTGAGCCTTATCGGGCTATATCACGCATTATATGCCCGCGCAGGTTACAGGACGACACAGATTACACTGCCTTTTTGGTACCTACATTTGAACTGGGCAGGCAAGCAGGCCTGGGAATGGACGTCTCCACAGGAGGCAGCAATATACAGGAGGCCTCCTGGGATCATTCTAACACCAGCGATCCCCGAAAACTATACCCCATCTACTATTCCTTTGACTTTAAAACCGGAACCTCCGGAGACTTTGAAGCTCTGGCAAGACGTATTAAGGCCGCTCCGGCTGATGGTGAGTTAGGAAAAATTCCCATTAATATCAGTCAGCCCAACCATCCTAAACTAAATGGTGTGGCCAATGATACTTACGTAGAAATGGGCGGTACTATGCGCCAGGCAGGCACTTCTGACGAGTTATTTCTCAATACAGGCAATGACATCTTTGTGGATGAGCTGCAAAACCTGGTCAACCTGGGAGCCAATATGAACCAGGGCATTGAAGACGGACTCGTAGATCCCGTTATATCTCTACCTTTTTACGGACGCTGGCACGCGGTTCGGAATATTGTTTTGCAAAATGAATTTTGGCTTAGTGAGCTAAACCTCGACCCCAAAAACAGGGCTGCTGCGGGCCTGGGTGCTACTGTATTTAAAGAAAACCAGGATGCCTACATGGAAATGGCCTGGAAACAGGTGGGGGAAGTAATTGCTGCCAACCGTAAACTGGAGGCTACCACCACCACTTATCTGGCCTCCGATGCCGCCTTTGAGAAGCACATTAAAAATCTTCCTGGCCAAACGGTACTAAACTTAACGGCTAGTGTACACCATATTGCCAGGGATAAAACCAACAATCAAAGTGTAAAGCGATCGGTAAAGCAGAGTAGGATACCACGGTCTATGACCGATACCTCTTTTACACGATTTATCAGGCCCAACGGCCCCGTAATGCGGAAGAGTAATTTGCCTGAAGTAGCGAAATTCCAGATTACGGACAATGTGGCCAATAACAGTATTAAAGCAAAACCCGCCAACACTTTTCCCTCCGGAAGAGAAGGAGTTGCCGAGGCCGTTACTGCCTCCGATCTTTCAGCCGATACCTACAGCACCGCAGGAGCCGTTACTAATTTTTTACTCCTAAAACCAGGAGCTAATTATAGCGGTAGCTGGCAAAGTGGCGGTCAGGATTCGCCTCAATCGGGTTATTTTAAAACAGGGGCAGCCCAAACCTATACGGCCATCGCTAATTTGGAAGAGGCCTATCCCATTGAGCCAGACCCCTTAAACACTACGGTTACCACCATAGCTGCAGAACTGACCGATGCTACAATCCCGGAAATAAACTTTACGGCCAAAATCAATTTTTGGCTGAAGTACCAGGGTGACTTGGCGGCCTTAAACGTTAAATGGTTGCAAAAACCAATGGCCGCTCCCAGTATTGACTTGCCGGTGTTTGATATCCTTAAGACTTACAGTAAAGATTTGATTATTCCCAATTTCCATTTAGTAGGTGAGAACACGGTTACGCTGCTGGAAACCAACAATAAATTTATTGAGTCCCTTATGGTAGGCCTCAATTACGAGATGGGCCGGGAACTACTATGGAACCAATATCCAACCGATAAAAGAGCCACCTTTTTTCAAAGATTCTGGGACTCCCCCATTATTGTTCCCTCCCAAACGGAAATTAAAGACTTGACAGAGGCAGCACATCAAACTCTGACCTTACAACACCGTAATATTGATGCCATTCACAAATGGGCTCATGAAACCGAACTGGGTACTCACAACTCCGGCTTTGCCAGTGGTGAGGCCAATTTAGTATTGGTGATACGGGCCGATCTTTTAAAAAAATTCCCGAACCTGGAACTAAGAGCGGTTAAAGCATTTGACTGGCAACCGGTACCTGGCCAGGCTGATACGTACACCCGTGATTTTCCAACCGCCACTGATTACCAAGCGGCCGAAAAGAAGTATCCCGTATTTTTCGGACAAATGCCTCCCGATGCACTTTTGCTGGGGTTTGATCTCACCGCTGAAGACGCAAAGGGCGAAAACCCACCCGATGGCGAAAGCGGCTGGTACTTTGAATTCTCAGAGCGTTTAGGAGATATACGTTTTGGGTTAGATGAATTTGAAGGAAATTTCACCTATAACATTCCACGTTGGGATGACCTTACCTGGGCGCATATGGGAATGGATACAGGTACAGAAAACCCAATCTCTCAATTGAATTATATTGACGTAACTGAAATAAATATTGGTCCAAATAGTGGAATGGATCCAATTGATGACCCGAGTTGGGGTAGAGGCAGTAGCCACATGGCCGCTATATTAAATCAAAAAGCGGTTAAATTGCTAATTCACGCAAATGATTTAATTGATTAGTTATGAAATATTTGATTTGTTTCTTGTTTGTTGCTCTTATGTTCTGTCAATCCACCAGCGCGCAAAGCTTCAAGGTATTGTCCCTAAAAACTATTACTCATGATAGCATAGAAAATCAACCTAATCCGGGCAGAAGCTTTGGAATAAGCAGCTGCTCTTTAGGAGATTTAAATAATGATGGGTATGAAGATATCCTTGTAGGGGGGAGGTTTATTGCCTCCTCCGGTGATTATGGTGGTGCTTTTGTTTTATTTTTAGATAATCAGGGAAATATTCTAGATACCAGTAAGATAGTTCACGGATCAAATGGTTTTTTTGGACAAAATGGGCCTCAAGAAGATTTTGGTGAATCCATGACCTGCTTAGGTGATTTAGACGGGGATGGAACCATTGAGGTTGCTATTGGAGCCCAAAATAAGTCTGTGCCAAGAACAAGGCTGGGTGGGGTTTGGATACTTTCCATTGACTCTACAGGGTTTGTGACCAAATACCATTTGATTGGCGAAAACCGGGGAGGTTTTACCGGGAACCTTGAAGAAGGCCAACGCTTTGGTGGCAGCCTTTCTTATTTCCCTGATATGGATGGGGATGGCATACCAGAGCTTTTGGTAGGTTCCCCCGGAAGAAATACCGGGTTTAATAATGCTGGCCGAGTCTATCTCTTGTACTTAAAGTCGGATGGAAATGTCAAAAGTTACATTCAGCTTGACAATGATACCCCTTTATTATCAGGAGAACTTGCTTCAAACCAACTTTTTGGAACAAGCCTAACCTATCTTAATGACATTGATAATAACGGTTTTCCTGAAATTATAGCTGGAGCCCCGAATCATTCTATTGCCTTTAATAGCTCCGGGGCATATTGGATTCTGTTTCTCGACAGCCTTGGCAATTTAATAGATACCAATAGAATCCATCACAATAAACCAAATTTTGTTCAGCCTATGGATAGTGCGGACATCGGTGATGGAATCGCCAACATGGGTGATATGAATGGAGATGGTATCGAAGACATTGCAATTGGTTGCGGTGATGGCTATTTAACTTCTGATTCTACAAATTTGATTAAATACATATTCCTTAATAGTGATGGATCTATTGTTGATTCTAAAATTCTCAAAACCTCCAATCCAAACCTATTTGCCGGTGTTGATTCAGTAGGTATAGATTTTTCTGGCAGATTTATAGCTTCGTTAAATGACATGAATGGTGATGCGAAGCGTGACCTGATAGTGGGGGTCCGAAGATTCAACAACTTTTCCGGAAAAGTAATGCTATTAACTCTTGATGGTGCCCCACAAATTGGAACCAATAAGTTTCGGGTAAAACCCAACTTTAATTTTTACCCCAACCCTACTCAGGCCGGTCTTCATCTGGAAACTCCTGCCGCTTACCTGAATAAAAACTTCACCCTGGAAGTGTTTGATGCACAAGGGCAAAAAATAAAAGAACAAAAATTCAAAGCCATTCAACCTATCCAATCTTTCGATTTTAAGCTGAAGGAAGGGGTTTACATTTTAAAGCTCTATAACGATCAAACCGTCTATACCTCCAGGATTTTGTTCCTTGAATAATGTCAATACTAAAAAACTGAAAATATGCCTGAATTAACCATTGAAGGACCGCTATATGTATGCCGGGAAACCGAGGCCACCTTTTTTCTGAAAGGTGATGTGGAAGGAGAAGTTATTTGGAGTTTTACAGGAGACCATGAAATAGGCGAAGACCCGTATCAGGAGGCCACTGTTCGCTGGTATGACTTGGGCTCTTTTATGATTAAAATTTCTATTGATGGTAGAAGTGTGGCAGAATTTCAGGTTACCGTGGTTGAAGCCCCCAGGCCGGAAATCATAGGTATATCTTCAATATATGCCGGGGAAACCTATTCCTATTACGCTACAAAAAATTATGACTTTACCAACGTTTTTTGGAACGTACAGAATGGTACTATTATTAGTGGTCAAAACACCGAAGTCATACAAATTCAATGGGCGTCCAGCGGAGGTTCAAGTCTTACCCTGGTAGAGTCCCTGCCGAACACCGAATGTTCTGGTTCATCCGAGAGCCTTTCTATTCTACGGCTTTCAACCAGTGCCTCCTTTAATTCTAAGAGAGCATTACTTCAAACTGCGCGTTCCGATCGTGATGATGCCGACCAAAATCTTTATCTGGATCGTGAACAAAAGATCATCAAAGAACAGGCACTGGAAAATGCCCTTCGAGAAGATCCCAATGCATCCAATGCAGCTACCCAAAACCTTCAAAATGACATAGCACAACTGGAGATTGATATCGCACGCAAACTTAAGTTAGCCTACATTCACCAGGAAAACGTCAAAAATCATCAAAGACAGGTATGTAATGACTCTTTGGAAAATCAGGTAAGCAATCTTTCTGACACTTATCCAATAGCATTATTTCCCTTAAAAATACAAACCAAATTCAAAAAAACAGGAGAAGCTTATACCCTTAAAGTACGGTTTTACCCTGATGATATCCACTTGGAAGGCCATGAGCCTGAACTTACAGCTATAGAGCGTCAGGCCGGTCAGGATTATTGGACTGAATTATCCGGAGCTACTACCGAAAATGAAAGGAAGGCAGCCTGGAACGCCCTTGCTTCCGGTTTCAGCCCGCAACGGGCAGCCTGGATTGTGATCAAAACAGATCCTTTATTGGACCCCTCTGATGAAGTTGGTGAAAAGAGCAGCGATTGGACACGCAGGCATATGATAAGGTTACTTCCGGACCGCTTCGTGGTAACTCTTTACCGTTCCACTACTGAAGGGGGTAATTACACCCAACTGGGAGCAGTAGAATCTAACTTGGTAACTGATAAAATGGAAATAGGCCTGAACCCTCATGACGATGATAGCATCAGGCAGGAAGGTACCGACACGGACCATGTAATACACCTGGGAGATGATCAAAGCTGGTTACAGGATTTTGACAAAGCGGTTGAAATTGGCATGGGTGTGCAAATTGATATGCCCAGCATGTCCCAAACAGCTACAGACGTTGAGAACGGTTATTACAAACTCATTGTTGCAGGCGTAAGGGTTTCCACCGATGAGAGCGGCTCCAAGGACCTGATTGAGGCCAACTTCAATAACCATCACTACACCGATGACGGGATGCGCTTATTAAAGATAAAGACTCCTACTTCCAATACCGATATACTTTCCACCCCCTATCGAAGGAAAGATATTGGGCATAAAAACAGTTATGCCATAGAGCGCCAATCGCCCCTCTTTACAAACTACTCTCACTACCTGACCCGGAGAGATGGCCAACGCCTCGCAGAAGCACTGGGTATTTCCGATGAAGTGTTGCACCACATTCACGGAGCACAGCACGAAGATATCCGCAAGGCGCTGATCAATAACCAAGTGTGGTCTTCTTCCACCGTAGGAAAAAAAATGAGGGACCTTTGGGGCTACTGGTTTAGTATGGAAGACGTGGACAATACTCGCAACTTCTTTAAAAACTATGTGGTAGCCCGTGGCATTTTGCCAACCATACTGGTGGATGATCAACCTTACGGTGTAATGCCGGTATCGGCCTTTGGCGAATGGATATGGGATGAAGGGAACGAAGCCGATGAATATCCTTTTTTAGAAGGGCTTCGTGGTACTTTAGAAAATATTTCCACCGTAGTGGATGGCCTGGTACCCAATGTACCGAAAGTAGGTAAGGCGGGTGACAATGCGCAGGAAGCTTTGCTGCATTCTCTTAGTCAGCAAGCGGTTTCAGCTAAATTAAAAATTCGTACCGCCCTGGGGCCGGATTTGGTTTATAACAGTTTGTCCTTCAACAATAAACTGGAATCCGCCAACTCCTGGTATAGTAGTATGAAAACAAGGGCCGAATCAAAGATGGAAGCTCTCGGAATGCCAACAGGAGAGGGGCAATCCATCCCCAAGGCTTTTATGCTGAGCCATAAAGATGCAAACGGTGCTATCAATAAAGGACTGTTGCAAAATGAACGACTTTCAGAAAGCTCTCCTGTGAAGGAGCTTGCCGAAACTGGACAAAATTATTTTCGTTGGCT
>CAJNIZ010007383.1:0-13335 GCA_905231905.1 Symbiodinium pilosum
TGGACATTCCTACATTTGCTACATCTGACGATGGGACAACGCACAATCAAGAGCGCCAAATGTCGCAGGGATGGAGGTTGGTAGAGGGCTTGGGAGGAAAAAAGATTTCGAAGAGCTTATAAAGCGCGTTATAAAGGGCATATCGGGTGACTTCTACTTGGAGGCCCAGCACTTCGTACTAGTTGTAATTGGACAAGAAGGGGGTTACCCCCATTAAAAGTAAGGCAAAAACTGCAGATATAAGTGGTTCCTAAGCCCCATGGGCTTCCAAGTAGGGGAGCTTATAAGAGCCTTGGAGGGTTTTTAAGGGGCTTACAAAGAAGGGGTTAGTGGTGAAATATGTTAAAACCACGGGAACGCATGTTCAACATAAAACAATGGGAACGCACAATCTAAAATAGATTGCCAAACAGATTCAAGGTGAACAGAAATTTACCAAATCTTGGAGAAACGATGANNTGAAGCTTGGAGATTTCGAACACCTCAAATCCACTTACTCTCCCACGGCAAAACGCGCATTCCATAGGGATCTGGGCTTTTTGAGATGCCAAAACCGTGGAAAACGCCGCCGAGCTGCTCTCTTGGCCACTTGAAAACCGGTTGCATGCATAACGACAATAGATTTCTTTATTTTCTCCAGCTAGGAACGATTTCGATGGCTAATGGACAAACAGATTGGCAAGGTTGGAATCTCCGATTTTTTCGGACAGGAGACTGCCAGCAACAGCTGAAGGCCGTTGTTGCGCAATGAGCAAATGGAAAGTCCATAAGTAGCAAGTATCTGTTGAAATAACCGCATCAATTTCCGGCATGCTTTGGACACGAACGGCATTTTGAAAAACACAAACGAAATGGACATAAATTAAGACACTGTGAAGGTACTTTTAATGTATTCTCGATTTTTACAACCCTAAAACACATCTCTCCAACAACTGATTTCTCTGTTTTCTGTCGATCTGCAATTTGCTCTTTTCAAGCTTTTTTTGCCGAAGGGTGACAACCAGATTCGAATCTTTTGTGACGTTGCTGTTCTTTTTTGTAAAGTCTGTTTGACACCGATCTACACTGGAAATGACCATGTTGAGCACATAATTTCAAGCCTTATTAAGGCCATCAGAACTTAAACTTCATTGGTTAGTCCAGATCTCTCGCGCCTTGTAGAGTTGTGGCCATGTTTAGGCCATGTTGAGGCCATGTTAGGACCATGTGTCCTAGGTATTAAACGCGGCGAAGCAGACCACTAAAACAGTAGGTGCATCGTGAAGAACAACTTATACGCAGATTCAAGACAGACAAAGTTTTTGGGCCCGTTCTCCGATTTCTTTCTTCGTTAGACCGATTATTTCAACAAACAAGCTTGTGGGTTCGTACTGTCTAAGAGGTCCTCACAGGTTTGGAGATTGCATCTGAAATCTTCGTGTTTGTTTTGAATTGTCCACGCAAGAAACTAGAAACACAACAACGGAACCTGTGAGAGCTTACCAAAGCGTAGGGTCACTTGTCGTTTTGTGAGATTGAAAGATTAATTTAAGGTGACATTAGAAATTCGGAGTGACAAGCCTTACCGAGACTGAAACTGCAGACCAGCTTCGAGCGTCATTCAAAGGCTTTCCAGAAGGTGCCCCAAACCATTTCAGGATGGAAATCTGAGCAAACTGCCAGGGCCCATTTTTGCGAACTGGACCCACTGCGCTGGCCCGCCTTGTTGCGCCGCAATCTTGTGTCCGCTACAACTTTATGTTGAATGTCATGGAAGTGTTGCTTTGCGGTGGGATGCCTTTTGCAGACTTTGCCGCTGCAGACGTTGCTATGAAGCGCGTGTTACAAAGCACATGGCTTCTGTCTGAGGGCAACGTGGGTTGTTCGGTCTTGTGCTTCATGTAAAGACGCTAAAATTGTTGGCTGAGAAGAGCGCGTCGTGAATTCTAGGGTCCGTGCAAAGCTCAAAAAATGGGCCCGTTTGCCGGACCCCTGCCCCAAACATGCGGGCCCAAAAATGGGTCCTCTGGGCGATTCTCTTTTTGTGGCTGTCAAACAAGCATTAGTCTTAAGAAAGTTCGCAACACGAGCAACACATCTTGTATCAACCCCTGCGTGCATATTGTTTTCTTGACTTTTGTTCTACTTAAACGCGAGTTGTCGCTTTTGGTGAGATTGTGTTCGGTGAAGTCACAACATAAAGCTCATGTAGTTCTCCAACTTTTTTTTTGAGATCTGAATTTTTGCAGAAAGTGCGCGCGTTCGTATTGGCAAAAAATTGTTTTTGATTTTTTCAACCCTTAATGCGCCCTTTAAAGGCTTCAGCGCTATGTTCTTAAACCACTTCACAAGATTTTAACAAGGCTTCTTCCAACGTTCTCACCAAGACCTGGATTGCGAAGCAGACCCTCCAACTCTCGACCATTTCCATATCTGCAGTTGGCAGGCAAACTCTGGCATTCTGATGTTGGCTTTTAAGCGTACAAGCTCTCAGGTGAACTACTTGGGTTGGAGGCAGCATGCTTAGTGTTTTGCTTCGAAACAGCGCAAGGCCTTCACTGTTCAACATGAGCGTGTCTCACACTATTGTGCCGTCTGAATACCAGATGTGTTGTAGCTTGACTTGAGCGGTGCGACAGTGCGCTTGCGGAAAAAAACAAAGTGGGAACCAGTCATACGGCTTCCGGTTTTCAGTGGCGTCGTGCTTGATGTTCATTGTAATAACTATGCTATTCACGTCTATGCTGTCCACTTGGGAAACTTGACAACATCAGAGCACTATTGAGATCTCTTTGGTAATTGCCGTAGTGGGGAGTCGCGCTACGGCGATTATGTCCAACCGGTTTTGTTGAATGATCTTGATATTGTTTGTTTTTGCCAGGTGGCTCTCGCCGCAATCTTAGGGTTTTTTCCGGTTGCGCAAATGCCCGAGCAGAATGTCAATGTGCTTAAAATGTGGGTTTTGGAACATTTCAGGTCTTGGATGTGTCTTTGGCGCGTATGAAAACATAAAAAAATCTCGCCGAAAAAAGGCAATTTTCCTGTTCAAAAACCCACGCTTGAGCGCAATTAATCGGAATTTATGCTGCGAAGACGCTCTTTAGCTTGTAATTTTTCCAGTATTTCGATGCCCGGCAGACAGGAAAACTTTTTTTTGTGCCCATGTCTCTAGTGCGTCCATGATCGAGAGCATCCGTGCCAGCCAAGATAGTAACGTTCATGTTCCTAGTGCATCCATGATCGAGAGCATCCATGCTGGCCAGGATAGCAACATTCATGTTCCTAGTGCATCCATGATCGAGAGCATCCATGCTGGCCGAGATAACAACGTTAATGTCTCTAGTGCATCCATGATCGAAAGCGTCCATGCTGGCCAAGATGCTAACGTTCATGTTCCTAGTGCATCCATGATCGAGAGCATCCATGCTAGCCAAGATAATAACGTTCATGTCTCTAGTGCACCCATGATCGAGAACAACCGTGCTGGCCAAGATACTAACGTTCATGGTCCTAGTGCGTCCATGTCATCCATGCTGGCCAAGATAATAACGTCCATGTCTCACGTCCATGTCTCTAGTGCATCCATGATCGAGAGCGTCCATGCTGGCAAAGAATGCTGGAGAGGCTCTTTAGACTGCAATCTACAGTGTTTCGATGCGCGGCAGAACAGGAAAATTCTCTTTTTGTGTCCATGTCTTTAGTGACTTTAGTGCATCCATGATCGAGAGCATCCATGCTGGCCAGACAATAACACTCATGATTGCGAGCATCCATGCTGACCAAGATAACAACGTTCATGTCTCTAGTGCATCCATGATCGAGAGCATCCATGCTAGCCAAGATAGTAACGTTCATGTTCCTAGTGCATCCATGATCGAGAGCACCCATGCTGGCCAAGATAATAACGTTCATGTCTCTAGTGCATCCATGATCGAGAGCATCCATGCTGGCCAAGATAACAACGTTAATGTCTCTATGCATCCATGATCGAAAGCGTCCATGCTGGCCAAGATGCTAACGTTCATGGTCCTAGCGCATCCATGATCGAGAGCATCCATGCAGGCCAGGTAATAACATTCATGTCTTTAGTGCATCCATGTTCCCGAAAATTATCAACTAATGTAAGTTTTTTGGGGCAAGTCCATGACCTCCCAAATAAGGCTTATAAAACAAAAGCACTGTATTCGACAGTGTTTTTGCGTTTTCATAACGTGCAAAACATAAGGGCGGCAGGTCAGCCACTTACCTTGCTTTTCTTTCCAAGAACAGGAACATGTGATTCGTGGTGTGCGGTCTTGACTGTACCTATGGTACGCTAGCCAACAATGGAACTCAAATGAGTTACCATAAGTTGGATGCCATCATAAGAATGGCCGCTCATGGCTCAACTGCGGCCCTTGAGTGCTGTCCTCTCACAATGACAAAAAACCGTTGGATCTTGAACCTCTCTGGCTCGAAGCCAGTTTGGACATCTGTAGTGGGCTGGGGCGCCGCATGGTCTTCACTGCGTTTTGGTTTTGTCTGGCGTGCTTGAGTGCTTTGATTTCGACGGTGGGACGCAGACTGCAAACACCGTGCAATGCCGACAGGAAAGGGCACCGAGGCCATGGCAGAATGGAGAACTACGCAATGTTCTCCAACCTTGTTCAGGCGTGGCGAGTATTCACCGCTTCAATGTTCTCATCAAGTCAGCCCGCAGCCGTTGTGGACGCCTGAGAAGACTGCAGCTACCTGGTGTCCTCAATGCAGGTGCCAGGCCCATAATTGCAACGTAACTGGGTGTTTCAACTTGTGGATCAGGTTGCTCCTAAGAGACGCAGAGGGAAACTGCAAATGCGCAATGCAGAGGGCGTGCTTCTGGATACAGCGCACAGGATGCGGAGGCACCTGTGCAATATTTGCGGCGACTTTGTCATGGCTAGTCCAACCAAGACCCTCTTCTGGTTGCAAATGGACACGGCCAGATCCTGGAGACCCGCGAAATTTTGGAGGGGTTGCAAGCCATACCTGCTTGAAAGGCCGAGCCCAAGCACCTTGCGCTGAACATTGTATACAAACAGGCTGAGCAGCAACTGGCTCCATGGTTGGTGGCCAGGGAGAAATCTATTCATTCCGCAGTCATTCAAGGATGCATGGTTGACCACGCTTCCTAAACCTGGCAAGGTGTGCAGAGGGCCGGGTGACTTACGTGCCATCGGGTTGTCACATCCGGTTGGAAAGGCCTTGCAGAGCAGTGCGTGGCACGCCCGACGTTTTCTTCTGAACGGGAGGCTTCCGATGCACTGGCGAAATCTTTCCAACAGTGTGAGGCAGTGTGCGCCGTATGCGAAACTCGGACGTTGAACATTAATCGCAGACGAGCTGGAAATAAGCAAGCTGAGCTTGTCTTGGGTATTGCCATTGCCGGGGATATTTCACGTGCCTTAGACACCATCAACCGCCCCGAAAGTAACCTTGCTCTCGAGGCTGCGAATGTTCCTGATCATCTTCTTCGGCAACTGGTGCTTCATTGGATCACAGGTGCAGTGTAATGTTCAGGGAGACAATGACACCATTGCAGTCGATGTGTGTAGGGGAGTGCGACAAGACTGTGTACTGTCTCCGTTGTTGTACATCTTGGTGGTGGCCAGGCTACATGAAAAGTTGCGCCAAGCATGTGGGGATGACGCAGACCAGGTGCTCGACTACTATGCAGGCGATACATATTTCCATGATGCAATCAGTCCCGACAGGGTCTCCATGCGTCTTTGGAAAAAGTTGAGCAGCTGTTGGCGACACTCACCCAGGCAGGCCTTAACATTAATGATGACAAAACCCAGGTCCTGCTTAAGCCGGGGGGCAGTCAGGTGAAGAAAGTACACCGAGACCTTCTTGAAGTGCATCAAGGCAACAAGTACATTCGTCTTGCAGCTTTGTGGAAGCCACGCTTTCTCCCAGTGTATGAAAACGCAGGATATCTTGGCGCGCATCACGTGACAGCTTCGAGGATGCCGCGGTGCGCCGCCGGGTGACCGCAGCAAGAGCAGCGTTTGGCCACCTGCGTCATATCTTTACCAGCAGAAGCAACCTCTCCTTAGCGTCCAGACTGGGATTATGGTCCACATGTGTAGGTACATGCCTGTGCTATGCCTTGGATTCCAGCGGAGTCACCATCAATGGCCTCCAGAAGGTGCGGGTCTTGGTTCAGAAATAGTTCAGGGCCATTGCGCGGCTGCCAACTCACATTACTCACCTCAGCAACCAGGATCTCTTGAATTAGCTGGGTGTTGAAGAGAGCGTGAGGGTCTTTTTAACAGGTGGCAAGCCAATCAAGAGGGTGAATGCCCCAGGCCCGTCCAGGCGCAAGAAGGCATTGGCCAATGAGTCAAGACCTGAGTGAGCAGCTGCAGCTAGAAAGTCAAGCTGGTCGGACGCGACTCCGGTGCCCCTTTTGCAGCCTTGACTTCCCCAACCAAACGGATTTGGGGTCACACATCTCTACAAAACACCAACCTGCCAGCCGGTGTTTAGTCGTTTGAAGCACCCCATCAATGGCGAACCTCGATGCTCAGGATGTCGTGTCTTGTTGAGCTCACGGGCCAGATGGCAAAAACACATTGAGCATGGAGTGTGCCCCAATCCTGTGGGAGATGCCGACCCTGTTTCTTCAGCTTCAGCCGCAGTGGAGCTTACCAAGGGGGTCCCGCCACATGTAGAGCCGGCTGCTTCAACGGCGGCTGAAGTGACACATGATGTGCCTCTCATACTGCAACCTGAGGTTCTCACCCGTATTCAGCAACATGGATGGCGCAAACTTGCCTCTGACATGCGTTGGAGGCTCAAGCTAGCTTAGTGATGTTGTCCGTGTGGGACATGTTGCGCATCCAATCGTGCAGTCGAGATCCACCTTGCCAAATCTCGCAAGATGGTGTGGAGTTCTCGCAAACACAGGGTTGAAAAGCTATGCGAGTCACAGGTGGCCGACACACAAGTACCATGTACGTTGCGCGGCTCTATCTCCAAGGATCCTAAGTCGCATGTTGTTGCGTCTCCGGTGATTCTTAAGTCGATCCTCATTTCGCTGGTTTCCTCAGATGGCTCACGAAGCAGAGCTCAACTTCTTCAAGCGCTTGCTGCGGAACCAGTTACAGCCGTCAGGACCGGCGGCGATAGAGAAGAAGAAGGCAGCCACCGCCACGGCCAAGCTCACCCTGAAGCTGGCGGATAGGTGTTGGTGGCCAGCATGACGAAGACTGTAGCGGAGGAGGGCGTGCAGCAAACAGCGCTTCAGGCAGGATGGTGTGCGGAAGCTGGGTCCTGGCTGTACAAGCAGTGGGGCCCAACAAAGCAAGAGCTGGTGGAAACCAAGGCGACTCTGCTGACCTTGGCAGATCTCGAGACCAGTGTGCGGGAGCAGTCCAATGTCCGAGTGCCCGGGGCTATGACTATGGCTCAAGCTTCAAGCGTCACAGCCTGTGAGCGCAGACATGGAGATGATGGCCGAGCGTCGCGAGGTTTGCTTCACGGTCCAGGTCTCTGTGCAAGCTTCGGGGAAGCACCTGTGTCACAATCTCACGAAGCTTTGCGACAATATGGTGCTGAAGCTGCTGCGCAGTCGTCTCAGGAAAGACAGTGCAGACAGGGTCTGGCAGAGCATCTGGACAGGCTTCTCCGACGTCAGTCTTGCACTCAAAGCTGCGCAATGCTGGCAGCACATGCTGCGTAAATTTCCTGGTCCCAATCATTTCCTGGATGCTTGACGCAAAGATTCTCAGGTGAGCTGTTTGGGTTTGGGGCAGCATGCTTGGCATGCCACTTTAGTACAGCGAGAGGGCCTTCACAGTTCATCACCTTACCCCGTGGAGTTTTCTGATGCAGGGATGGTTGCATGGTGGTCGGCAGCATGATATTTGCGAGTTCTTCTCACATTTGATTTGCAGGATGCAATCTTCACCATTCCAGGGGGCGTGGAGTGCCAGATTTCTTGAGGCCGGCCAAACCTGCATTTATGATTCAGGCGACTGTTCCAATAATTCCAATATGCTGACGCTCGATGTTCCAACTACTGGGCCCTGGAATCTAAAGGCTTGGTCAATGCCTGGAAGGGGCAGGCTTTCTTACACGCTCTGTGGTCAGTTCCCCAATGGCTGGCGATTCGGTTGAACCGCTTTCAACAACTCACTGCTTCAGGTGCGATCAGCAAAGTGAAGACAGCTTTGAGGTGGGGCACAGCAATCCAGTTACCGGTTTTCAATGTGTGACGCTTGATGTTCACCATGTTAAATATGTTGTTCATGCCTATGCTGTCCACTTGGGGAACTCGACAACACCAGGGCACTATAGAGCTCTCTTGCGTAAAAACCGTAGTGGGGAGTTGCACTACGGCGATGATCATGTCAAACCGGTATTGTTGAATGATGTTGATACTGTTGCTGAGGATGATTATGCGGTTTTTCTTTCCAAAGACACGAACATGTGATTCGCAGTTGGCAATCTAGATTGTACCTCTGGTACACTAGCACCATGGGACCCAAACGAGTTTCCATAACTGGGATGCCATCATATGAGTGGCTGCTCATGGCCCACACAGGTCTTCAGTGATGTCCTCTCACAATGCCTCGCTGCGCTGGAGTCGAGCAAAGCAAAGCAAAAAAACCCCGTTGGATATTGCTGGACTTTGCTGGATTGTCTCTTCTCCTATCTTGCAAGATTATACATGCAGGAAACTTCTTGCCGGAACTGAGGGGTATAATTCGTCTTTCTCCCAACTTGCAGGATACATTCTTGCGGGATTGTCGTGAAGGAGTTCGATGCTTCGTGTGTACTGGCGTCCAGTGCCAGTTGCTTTGCGTCCAAGTGGGCGTCTAATGACGGCAACATTGTTCAGTGTGTTGCGTGTGTGTTTTATGTTGGGAGCGAAGAAGGGCTGCGGAACCAGAAAAGCATTATTCAAAATCACAGTTTTAGTGTTCACGCTAAAGACCGCGAGGTCTCCGCGAAACGCGCGGTGGTTGATGAGTTCTCGGGAAAAGCAATGTGGACCAGGTGCTACTTACCGAGAGCATTGGATGTAGCATGGGAAACAAGAGGAGCTTGAGGCATATACAGGTGGGGACCGGAACATCTGCGATGGCGCTGGGCGGTTCAGCAAAGTGCGCCAATGCTTGAAAGAGAGGCAATTTACGTGAAGTTTCAATGTTCGCAATCTCGTGGCAGTCAACGATTAAACTTGGACCAAGGATGGAACTTTTACGGTGTTGAGTTGAAGCTTTAGAGCTGGGTTTTGGAAGGTGTTCTGGCATCATCATACGACGGTTCTGCAGGATTGTCGTGGTTGATTGAGATCTTATGTCAAACCAGGGCATTCAACTCATGACCCCGTCATAACCTTTCGTGGCAGGCTAGTTTCTGAATTGCTTTATATGTATATATGTACACATACGCATATCCTTAGGGTCTCTCGAGGGACCCCACTTTGCAAAATTCTTCATGTAGAACCTTTCTGATCGGCCAGACGCGCAACGCGATTTACGCTATTATGTATTGGTGCTTGAGGGTGGGAACACCGGGATTCTTGTAGGGGAATACTGGGGCATGATTATAATTATCCACTCCACCACAAGCGCTCTCACAAAACTATCATGGAACCCAACAAAATTCCACAAAAGCGTTTATCAGATGACCTTATTTGGCCCTATTGGGATGCCAGGTACGTGTTTCTGGTTTCACGTGGTATGTTCCTGAGCAGAGCATGTGATGAATCGACATTTGTTCTGCAATGTTGAATGTTATCATGCTTCCCATTGTCACGTTTGCCATGTTGATGTTTGTCAAAGCTTCGGGTGCAGCGGCAAGCTTCCTCCGGAGAACATGACTGGAATTGTGCGCACATGTGATTTTGATTGATTTCTGGTATATACTTGTCCCGCTCCTTGCCGCGCCTTTTTGCAACACGCGCAAGTAGAATATGGTTCAAGGTGACCTTCAAGTGGTTGCAAGGGAAGCCATAACAACACCTTCTGGGTTTTTGGTCCCTTGCCTGCTAGGTGTGCTTTTCTATAGATCCAATACTTGAGCTGCATGGAAGATTTCTTGATTCGCGCCATATCAGATTAGCTGATGAGAGGCAGAGAGTCAGCGTGTTTGAGCCTTGGTAGTCAACATCCCAAGTCATAATCAGATGTTACATTGCAGTCCTTTATGATTCTTATCATCGATGCCAGTAGTGACTTGTCAAATGGGATAGATAATGGAAAATAACATCGAAATTACGATAATGGGTATATTATGGTATGCTATAGTATATATACGGCACATTCACAGGTAGTTGCGGCAGCCATGGCGTGGCCACGGAAGGGATTCCTTCGCGGTGGGCGGGGAGGCCAAGCTATGCTTTGGTGTTGCAGCGGATCTTGTCTTATGGTTGAGGATGGATATATATAAGGGCTCCCCTAAATTATGGATATTTTTTCGGGGGGGAGGAGGGCACACATAATAAGGATCATGGTATTTTGGGGCCTATACCGGGGTCCCCTTTTTTGAGAAACTACCATGTGGGGATAGTAATTTCATGATGGAGACTGACATGGAAATTACATGTATATAGAGATTCAATAGCGTTTGCTTCCCACTGTCGGCGACCGACATGCTGCCACCGCTGTTGGGCTAGTGATTATCAAGCTAGCTCTCAAAAGGCAAACGTTCTAACGTCAAATGAACATGAGTGATAGAGTTTTAGAATCGGACATTTGTTTACAACCTCGGACCCAGATATTTAGAATTAACCAACCTCATTTTCGCGGTGACCCCTGACAGGCCCCAGCCTTACCCCCTAGCTCCCCATGACGGTTGAACCCAAATAAGATGTAACATTCCATTGTAAGATGTCATGTTAGACATCCTGCCATACTATATTAATCAACATACCATATCCCATTTTTGATTTACTGCTTCGACTGGGCTCAAGCGCCTTTCGCCCCAGCTTCGGTCGTGGATTAACTCCCAATTTGGACACCCAGCACGATGCCGCTTGGTGAATTTGGAATTCTGGTAGTCAACACAGGTGGAAAGACAGTATTTTGAAGGCGGTTCCGGTTTAGGGTTTAGGTAGGACAGTCGGTCCTGTTTCCCAAGCATCTTGTTTACGGATCACCCTGCAAGAAGTTTCGCTTGTTCTGCACTGAAGCCCAGGTCCAAGACAGCCAAAGTCGAAGTCGTGGGTGCCCTTGGTGTGATGACGACCCTTGGTCTTGGCTTTGTGGCTCCACACAACGCGGTACAGAAACCGTCGACCTTGTCCCATGCCGCAGTGGCGGCACAAGTGCAGAGCCCAACATTCACAACAGGCACTCGAGGCAGCTCTGTTGGCCGCTTGGATTTGAAGGGAATAATGTTCACAATAATTTTCGGTTGGCGGATTTCGTAGGCTAGCCTCATGTCCCGACTAGGCTCAGCTGCCATGTATGCTTCGGCCGTGGCCACCGCAACTGGACTCTTGGCCCGCGCTAAGCGCTCCAAAATTGCCACCCGAGCTGGCCCTGCTTCGGGTATGTCAGTGACACTGGAAGAAGTGAAAGCCGCGCAAGCAGCGTGGGCACAGGCCATCAAGACGATCTCGAAGATTTATTTGAGTGGCGGAGACTATGTGGCGGCAGCTGCTAAGGCAGCCGGTGAACTCTACGGCTATGGCCACGGCAAAGTGCTTTTCAAGCCAACCAAGGCTGCGGAAGTACAGTTCCGCCCTGAAGCCAGCCAGGCCATGTCCTACTTTGTCGGGGCCGAAGCTGTTCCCGATGGGATCTCGGAGGACCATGGCTTTGCCATCAATGGCGGCAAGGGTTGGTCGGATGTGCTCTTTGACAACCACCAGGTCGACTTGAACGGGAATGTGGCCATTGCCATGGGAAACTACTTCTTTGCCACTTGCTTGTTGATTAGATTTTCCATGTACTCGAACCCATTGTACACACAAATTGTCACATTGAAGCAGTACATCAAACAAATTCTAGGCCAGCGCAGCTGATGGAAGCATCAGCAAGGTGGAGTACACATTCGGCTACAAGAAGTGCGAGGAGCCTCGTTGTACCGTGTTGTTCTTGCTCAGCTTCATCCTTGTTGTTTTGGGTAATGTTGGGATGATGGCAAAGAAGATGGAAACTAGAATAGTATATTTGGGTGTATATATGGTTTCAGCGGGGTTATACTGTTATCATGGAAAATAAATTGGAAACTATAGGGATTATGGGGATTATATAGGGATTCTATGCCAAGCAAAGGAATAAGGATATCCCCAGTGGAGCCTGCCAAGCCAAAGCGCGCACAGACACACACATGATTGTGAAAGATGTTGGAAAAGTTGTCATCACCCAAATCCAGGACATCCTTTGATTTTTTCAGAAGCAACCCAAAGCATCATGACTTATAGTCCCTCTTAGGTAGATAGAATACTGCTTTGGGTATATTATAATGAGATCCTCATATACCCCATATTCTATCTACTTAAGGGGGACTAGAACTTCACCTCCAGTTCGCGAGGATGGAAAGGTTCGCATCTGCCTCCACCACTCATCGTTGCCGTACGGGGGCTCTGCGGCGGCTGCACCACCAGCGGCATCCCAGGTTGCAGCATCCGCGGCACCCGCAGAAATGAACGTCGCTGCTGCTACGCCGGTGGCGGCCGCCTTTGTGGGATCCTCTGCTACTTGCCTTCAAAAGGCTCAATTTAGTTGAAAAGGGAATTTCTCGCACGCAGGTTTGCTCAGCCGGTCTATGAAGGAACTCTTTACGGAGTCCGGGTTTTGGTTTCTGCGAGATGATGTCACAAACACCATGAAATGCCCATGGCAGTTTGCGCATTCCAACGGAAATGGTAGTTCCCCTTAATAGGGGGAAAGCCAATATAGACCCCAAAATATTATCGTCCTGATTAAGAGGACCCTCAAAATGGCACCCCGAATTTTCGGAAACCCCAAACCCTAAACTCTAATCCCTAAACCCTGGACCCCATCCCTATATAATCCTTATATACCCCCTATATAACCCCTATGTGCCATGGACCAATTGGGTTTATTTGGGAATTACCTTTTGATCTACTCACAACAATGCTAATGAATGGGAGGATGTCTATTATGAATCTTTTGGGAATGAAAGGACTTCTAGTCAGAGACTCTAATGGGAATGAGAATAATTCTGATGAATCAAATGGAAATGAGTAGTGGGAATGAGAGGACTTCTAATAAGAATCTCGTAAGAATGAGAGGACCCCCATTACAAACCCAGTGGCAAGTACAGGGGTTCTCTTCAGAATCCAATAGGAATGAAAGCAATCCCCACCAACACCTTATGCAGAGGAGGCGAATCCCATAAAGCATTTCATAG
>CAJNIZ010007384.1:0-16213 GCA_905231905.1 Symbiodinium pilosum
AGGCCCTGAACCCTAAACCTTGGGTACTGCCCCCCCTTCAGGGTTTAAGGGTTTAGGGTTTAGGGTTTAGGGTTTAGGGTTTAGGGTTTAGGGTTTAGGGTTTAAGTTTAGGGTTTAGGGTTTAGGGTTTAGGTTGGGTACTGCCCCCCCCCAGTAACAGTCATATAGGGAGAATGGAAAAGAAAATGGAAGCTACTAGGGTATAGGGGTTTAGGGTTTAGGGTTTGGGGGTTTAGGGGTAACAGTCTATATTAGGGGGGTCCTATTAAGGGCTATATATAACCATATTATAAGCCTTATCCAACTGTTACTGAGGGGGGCAGTACCCAACTTAAACCCTACTTGAAAAATCAAAGGGTGAGTTTAGGGTTAAGGGTTTACATAGTGAATGGGAGAAAGTGAGGATAGAGGGGGCTATGCTAAGGCTTAAGGGGCTCACAGCTATACTAACCAAATCCCCCGGACCCTCTAAGTAACCCCCGTTTTGGAATGACTCGGGAAGGAGGAGCCCACACACCTCTCTCAAAAGAGGGGCGTCAAGCTGAGACGGTTATGGCTGCAAAAAAAATCTGTGCTTTGGATGTTTAAGGCTTCTTGATCGAAGACAGCCAAGAAGCAAAGAGATAGCCGCGCGCCTCCTGGATACTTACGTACGTATTCTTTACGAGATTTCTTAGGGATTATCACGGGATTGTAGAGAGTATATAGGGTTTGAGGATATTCTGAGCTCACAATGTAGAATCAAATGGCAAAGAAAATTGGAACATGAAATGGAAAGAAACCCTGCAAAAGGCTAGATGAGGATGTGCCGGAACACTACCTCAATGATGGAGAATAAGATGGACAAGAACATGGAAATGAAGCCAGAACTGGGATGATGTAGGGATTTAGGTTTACGGGCTAGATAGGCTTATACCAGAAATTCGCGCCATGCAAAACAGTAAATACAACAGACTGTAGGATACTAAACTAGCAAAGGGACCCCTATGTCCACCCGCAATGGCCCCTTGGTAAACCACAAAACCGAAACGAAACCCAGATCCCCAAACCTACGTAATCCCTTAACCCTAAACCCTACCCGAATAAACTCCCTAAACCCCAAAAAAACTAAACCCTCAATTGTCCCTTGTTGAAGCCTAAGGTTGACTGTAGGGTTAGGGTGTTGAAACAGATGTACTGAGGTTATGAAACCAGGAATCTTGAACTCAAACACTCAAATCTACTGGGGGTTTACAGGGAATTGGGGAAGTTTATTCTATATGGACAATATTCCCTTAAACCTCCTGGGAGTTAGTAGGGAATCAGGAATATCTATATATATATATATACATAAATCATTTGTTTTAGGGATTGAATTCCCTTATTCCCCACTATCCACCCGTAAGCAAACCTGCATACACAAATTCTCCAACTGTCTTCTCGTAGCCTGGAGGACTCCCTACATTGCGACTACGAAACTTCACGGGATGGCTTAGGGTTTATGGGTTTAGGGTTTAGGGTAGTGATATATGAGCAGAACAAAGGGGAGTAGCGGGACAGGGACTGTTTTCCGTATGGCCCGGCAGCTGGTCGTCCTGTGCCTGAACCCAAGCACCCTACACCCTAAACCCTTCCGCATACTTCCTACCATTTGAGGCTCAGCATCCGTAGAATCCCCCCTCCATGACATCAGCTCCCATGTCATACCAGCAACCTCGACCCCTATAAATCCCCACCAAACTCCTATGACCCCTATGACCTCCATATTGTGTGTGAGAAATTTGAACAGTGGAAGGGGTCCTCGTCGACCTCGTCTTCTGCCTCCTCGGCAGCTGGCTTCTCCTCAAAAAGGTTGGCTGCTTTGGGGGGGTGAGCTCAGAGTTTAGGATTTAATGGTCAGGGTTGCATCCCATCTTGCCACTTGCATGGCTGAGGAATGAAAAGATTCCCGGCATCAGGTGCGATATTTTGCTCCATGAAAGCAGGCAAACTCTTTCTGTGGGTTGCAAGCATCGGCCTTAACATCCTTGGCTATGTGCAACTGCTCACCTAACAAGTCTGGACTTCAAGTTGCACTGACCCTTTAAGTAGCCCGGCTCCTCTGCTGGAGCGCCGCCGTCTGTAAACCTGCCGCATCAGTTCGCAATTGTTGGGGCGAAGTGCGTACATATGGGGGCTTCTCAAAGTAGAGGGACATAGAGACCCAGGCACCTACAGCCTATAGGGATGACATGGTAAGTATACAGGCCTCTTCAGGATGTAAGAGGAAACATGTTGAGCAACTCCCAGATGGCGAAGATGCAGCCAATAGGAAATGCAAGCAATAGAAGGTGCCACGATCGTTGCAAGTGTAGCTTTCGGAGCATGCAAGGGTAAGCCTCCCGAGCCCCCTCCATAAGAAGGAACAGGGAGTGCACATAGCTACCACAAAAGGCCATGAAGTTCTTGTAGACCCCAAATGAGAGCCCTACTGTGATATCCACTTCAAAACACCAAAACTTTGTCCAGCAACTCGCAGTTTGCGTTGGCCGCCTGCAGGTTCAGTTTGGACAATTTGTAGAGTTTGGCTCCGCCTTGCTGGACTAGAGTGCTTGGAATGCGCAGATGAGCGGAGATGGAACCAATAGCCTCTGCAGCACACTCCAATCATGATCTTCCTTGGAATCCTGAAAGCTAGGAAAACCTAAACCCTAAACCCCTCAACCCTAAGCCCCTGGACCTCCTGGAGCCCGTGAGTATTTCTCAACGTTAGCCCCATCATCAAGACAAGCAGCACGTCTTCGGGGGCCATCTCCAGATAGAGTGGCACATGGCCTAGGTTTCCAGAAGCCCGGGCCCTCTTCACAGATCACTATACAATAACAAGATATAACAGGGACTATAGCACTTGGGGGTGCAGAAGCGGGACTTCTAGTTTGGGAACCTCCTACCATCCCCTCCCCTAGCAACCCATCAGGAAGGGGGAGTACCACCGCACGCGATACTCAGGCTCCTCTCTCAAACAGAGTTTTTGCACTTCCTAAGAGGAGCTCCCTCGCACTAAATTTGCAAGGACACCCTACGCCGGATCTTAACACAACGACAGAGCAGTCTACACTGAGCTGCCAAAGCAAAGTAATCTAAAGACGTCTGAAGTGATGGAAATAGTATACTATAGCCTAATATAGTGAACATGGTATAATTATATACTATAGAGAAGGGTTGTTGGTGTTCTGAATCAGGAACTCTGGCAGCATGCGCCGGACTCGGCTTCCAATTTTCTGTGCTTCACAATGGATCAACCAACCCTGCTCTATACTATATTATACCATATTATACCATATCATACTATAAAAACACTACTATACTTCATTCTACTATGTTTTACTGTGTTACACTACATTATGTCACAGCCGAGCCACGAAAACGCGAGAAGGCAAGCTTCTGAAAAGCTCGAGATGCGGCTCCTGCTTTGACCCAAAACAGATGACTTGCCGAAACCCACTGAGGTGTAAGGTTTAGGGTTTAGGGTTTAAGGTTTAGGGTTTAGGGTCTGCAGCCCATATTGCTGGGGGACAGCAACACTCTGGCAGTTAATGAGAAGAGTCCTTTGTCCGCATACTGCACAATGGCCACCTGATCAGGGCTTGCACGAATAGGTTCAAAAGCCTAATCAGCATGATATGATTGTCTACTGAGTCTAGGGCCATCAGTCATGTCGAGGGTCAAAAGCGTTGCTCTCAAAATGATCTCAGGTCAGCAGACGTTGCAGGTGGCAAAACCATCCAACCAAACCTGACAGCATCAAAACCCCTCCAGCCTCAGACCTACATTATAGGTCTTGAACATTGTAACCCAGTCATTAGCCTTGGACTCTCGGCAGATTCTAGATGCAAGCCTGTCGGCAAGGTCAAAACCTTAGGAATATTATGGGGATATAGTGGTTATATGGGGTTATGTAGGGAGAATGGAAAGAAAATGGAAACTACCGTGTTAAGGGTTCTATAGGGGTCATATCTAGTATCCCCCTTAATGGGCCCTATAATCTTGAGGTTTTCAAACATGGATCCAACTCCCAAAGCCTAAACCCTAAACCCTAAGCCCTAAACCCTAAACCCCCCCACCGTCCCTGAGGGCGCCAGGGAACAGCGCACCAGCGCACCGAACCGCGCGAAGCGCTCCTCGGCTGTACAGTTTTGTACAGTTTAGGCTTTAGGCTTTGAGGTTTAGGGTTTAAGGTAAAAGATTTAGGGGTTTAGGGTTTAGGATTTAGGGTTTAAGGTTTAAGGCTTAGGGTTTTGCATTCAGGGCTTAGGGTTTAGGATTTAGGGTCGAAGGTTTAGGGTTTCGAATTCAGGGCTTAGGGTTTAGGGTTGGGATTTAGGGTTGAGGGTTGAGGGTTTTAGGTTTTGCATTCAGGGCTTCGGGCTTAGGATTTAGGGTTGAAGGTTTAGGGTTTTGGATTCAAGGCTTAGGTTTCTTATTGCACTCCCAGGTTTCCGGGCGTCGTCTCCTGAAGAGATCCTCATGGTATTTCCCAAATTTGGATACTCCCCCACCCTCACAATATACACCATTGTGCTCCCCATTCATCCCCGAAGAACCCCCCAAACCCTAAAGCCTAAGCCCGAAACCCTAAAGCCTAAAGCCCCCAAAGAACCCCCCGATTTGTGGAAACCCCAAGTGACTTTTCCATTGTGCCGGTGACTCCAAGGTTGACTTTCATTGGTTCCATGCTCTACCCAGACCCCTAAACCCTTTTTTTGATCCCAGACTCTGCTCCAGGGTAAGCTGGGAGGCCGACCACATCTGTGCTCCGCACAAGACGCCGCGGCCCTAAACCCTAAACCCTAAACTCTTAAACCCCAAACCCCTAAACCCTAAACCCTCAACCCTAAAGCCCTGAAGCATCCAACAATGGAACCCTTCATAATCGCCCTAGGTTCTCCAATGTAGTAATGGAGCCAGTTTTGGGGGGGTTCCATTTTTGGACCCTTTGGGGGGTCTGGGTATCTGCTGCGCGTGATAGGATTCATGGCTGAGATGTGGGATGAGCACAAGGCTGGGCTACCTGCTGCCTAGCGACGCGGAGTTCGCCCGCGCTTGTAGCTGCAGGCAGATGCTTTACCTCTTGGGCGGAATGTTTTTGAGACTTCCTTCTATTCTTCTACTGCTCCGTATACTGGATGCCCCGTTCCTTTGGCTTCGGGCTTGGGACACGTGGATCGCCGGATTAGCAAATTGGAGATTCGCTTTCAGAACTACATGTCAAGATTGGTGGTTAAACTCTTGTTGATTTGCAAGAGGCACGTGTGCCTGGCTGCACCGTCCGCCAACAAAACATGTTACTCACCTGGATCTTCCCTCTGCCCTCAACCTGTAACCTTCCAAAGGAAGCAGCGTTCAACCAGGTCCGTCATAGACTCAAAAGTCCTTGGGGTCAAAAGTGGAGGTGATCTAACCATGGAGATCCTAAATTGGGCTCCTGTCAATGTGGGAGCGATCTTGAGGCATGATACTCATGCAAGTCCCTTCTTCCTACAAATGTTTTCTGACGGTACAAATCAGCAACGTGCAACCTAATTCACGGGGGCACATAGGGGGCCTTCCGACAGGCACATTCGTACCCTTGGGGCACCACATTCTTCCCTTGCAAAAACTGCCCGAGTAGCTATGAGGGTGTCGTCGCGCCGCTGCGCGCCCTCCGGCAAGATAGCTTTGCTGTTTGTCAGAGCTGTTCCTCGTTGCTCGAAAGCATCCACGCGAATGCCTTCTCTCTGAAGCCACTGTTTCCTTGGGCTCAGACGGTATTTTCCATAAATGGGGAGATCCCAATAATATAGACCCGTCAAGATTATAATCCTTTTTATAGCAACTCCCAAAAGGGTACCCCAAAATTTCGGGGGAACTCACAGATGAGCTAGAGTCGCTCGCAGTGTTGACATCTCATAGTTCTAGCCATGGAAAGCGGCAGCGGGGTGCAGCCTTCAAAATCGACACTCGTGTGTCGGTCCAATTCCAGCTCTCATACTCCGAAAGCGATCGGGAACTGACATTCCATTCTCATATAAGTTGGCACAAGCGAAAGAAAGGAGCATTCGAGTCCGTAAGTGCTCGCTTGCTTGCCGATGCCGTGGCAAGCGTCTCAGTGTGCAAACGCTTCCAGGTCTGCTGGCAGTTAAACGTGGCGGTTGCTTCTGTGAGTCTGCTGCTATTGTAGGTACGCATGTGGCTAGGGAGCCCGGGAAATCTAGTCGATGCAACCGCAAATCCCCTGCATGCGCAAGACATATCTTACTACCTAAGTAGAATGATTGGCACATCCTTTTTCCAAGAGATAGAGCAAGAATTATGTAGCTGAACCCGAACTTCTGAACCCTACACCCACAGGTGGATCTAAATCCAATTATCATACCTGCAGCAGAAGTGCGTCTGCTGAATAATTGAAGTCTCCGTCAAAGCAGCAGTGACCTGATACGCTTGAGGATAAAACCGCTCTGGGGGCTGGAGATGTAGAAGGCCCATGGCTTATCGGGCCATTGAGGGGCCCTAGAGAAGTTTTGTACAGTCCCTTCATACCGATCTTGTTCCCAAAGACCCTCGTTGAGGTCTATGTTCCATGGCTTAGGGATCAGAGCCCTACTTGAGGGTACGAAGGAGAACTCCCTGACCATGACTCTTGCAGACTTGCTCGCACAGTTAGGGTACTATAGATATTGGGGCTATATTAGGGTTATATAGGGATTCTGGAAGAAAAAAAAGGTAACTACTATGGGGATTATAGGGATTATGTAAGGGCTCATTCTTGGTTGGGAGTATGGGAAAAATATTATCGAGAGAGAAAACGTATAGGGCTCATATTCCCATCTCCCGAGCACTAGCAAGCTTAGCATCCCTGAAATCCCTATAGTAGTTTCCATTTTCTTGTCCATTATCCTTATAGAACACCTGTATAACCCCAATATACTATAGTATCCTATATAATCCCTACAACTCCTATAGTAGTTACCATTTTCTTTTCCATTATCCCTATATAAACCCTATATAACCCCAAAAATACGAAGCACAAAGATGCGACTCGTGCGGCTGTGGCGCGGCGGCATTCTCGGCATCTTTGCCAAACAGGTCACTCTTCGAGACGCCCAGTTGCGCCGCTGCGGCGTCTGCCGCAGAATTGGCAGAGACATAAAGCAGATTCCAGGTATGCTGTAAATGGGCATCCACTTTCTTCTTCCTCTCCTGGACCGGCATGCGAGATTATCCCCTCTTGCTTCTATCTTGCCATCCGGTCTTAACATGTAGGACACGCAACTCAGCCAAGTTCCCATCCGCTGACCAGCCGCTACAAAAAATGAAAGTGCACGAAGACACTGTAATCAGTGATAGGGACCTCCAGGATCTCCCTTTGATCCCTACACATTCCCCGGGTCTTCGAGGGTTCTCGATGTTCAAGGAATAGAAGCCATCCGTGGTTGTAGGGTTTAGGGTTTAAGGTCTAGGGTTTAGGGTTTAGGGTGAGGCCTGCAAGGCATGGTCCCCTCACCCAAACCAAAACCAAAAAACTTCTCGCCTTTCTCAATAATCCCAAAGCCTCAAAACCCCAGCAAGCCTGCACATAGCAGGTACATATAAACACTAGTCAGCACCCCAACAGTTCCCTTAGGATCCCCGTGCAACCCCAGAGTCCCTATGTAAGGAGCGTTCCTATATCCCTGGCATCCCTAACGATGCCCTGAGGATACCCATGGACCCTTGCAGCGGCCCTTGCTCCTCCAGGCGGCCTCAGGTTTCTCAGGCCCGGCAAGACTTGTTGTGCTTGCATTTAGGGTTTAGGGTTTGGGGTTTGGGGTTATGCCCAAGGACCCTGAGATATTTGGGGGATTATAAGGTCACCATGGCGGTCCGTCTTAGGGATTACATGAGGCTGCGTCAGAGTGTGATGGGGCTTCGAAGTTCAGGAATTGTTGCGGAAACTTCTTCTGGCTTTCCGTAGATCTTTAAATTGAGAATGCATTGCAACACTTGCAATGAGTACTGAGATGACGAAGACAAAGCATACCTATGTAGTAAGCTGCTCAAATCCAAAAGAAAGCACTAGAACGAACAACGTGCGAGGTTTGGTGAGGAGGAAAAGAAGCACCTGAGCAGAAGATTGGTTCGGATATCCAAGACCTTCCCGTAAATAACCCAGCAAAAGCAGGAATACCTGTCAGAGAGGTGATGCTGAAGAGATATTATTGTGTCTGCTGCATGCAATGTGAGGCAAGACCGGGATCTCTCAAAACATCTCCTGCACGCTGCCTGGGAAGGACTCCGTAATCCGTAAACCCGTAAGCAGAAGCCCGAAAACGATCCCTTTATGCCCTGCACGTATCCTGGGATCCCCATAGGGTATCACTACGTAACAAACCCTGCAGATATCTGACTACCTTATCCCAGTTGCCCTTTTGTTTTTTCACTGTTTTTCCATTCAAATTTCTATGATTGCAGTACTATCCTTAAACCCTGTAGTATGCCTTCATAAACCCTCTAAAACCCTCCATGAGCCGTCTAAAACCTTACACACATGTAACAGAACCTACCTTCATGACCTCAAATAGTGGGTGCTGCAACCTGGACCGTTGCAACTCCAGGCGAGCTGCGCTTGTACGAAGAGGTACCACCTTTTGCCTAGCAGCGAAGTGTGGCAGTTTCCATACATAGGGGATGCCAAAATAAACACCCAGTTACTTGCTTCTTTGATTATGGGAAACCTACCCTAAACCCCAAACCCTAAACTTAATTATGGAAAACCTAAAAAAAGGACTCCTAATTTTGGGAAACCCTCAATGTGGCTCCAGGGTCTCGAGTCGATTCAATTGTTGTATGCAAACAGAAAATTTGCTGGTTGTAAAGATGAGGGAAACGGATCCCTACTTCAAAAACAATGACCTGCGCAGGCCTACCTTCGATTACATAGGGTTTAGGGTTCAGGGGTTTGCTAAATAGCAGCTTATTTCCGAGCATCCTGCCTTAGCTCTGGATACGGGACATGAAGTGCTCTGTGGAGGATGTGGATGGCTAGGTGCTCGGTGCAATCCGAAACACCCGAAGAAGGTCACCATATTCCCTACATCCGTTGGAACAAGGAATTCCACGTCCTCATAAATCTGGTTGAACAGTGTGCTCCTACGCCAGCTCATTGAGACTGCCCTCCGCTCCTAGCAGTCAATGTCTCTAGTAGATCTATTGCTGCCTTCCATGGGCACTTTTACAGTACAGGGCAGGTGCTTATGTGACAAGATTCACCCAAAGGTCGGAGCTTCCGGTGGCTTCTTGCAACTCAGGTTTGGCCAGGCAAGGAAATAAATAGAAAGCACCGAAGCAAGGGAGACATGAATGATGGGCCTTTTGATCATTACCATCGCATAGGCCGTATCCAATTATTATGGTAAGGCCAACTGAGGGGAGTGGATACTTTACTTTGGATAAAAACTCCAGCCGCTTAGTTCCAGTACTGCGGCTTAGATTGTGACATGACCTTTGGGGAAGGGACCCAATAGTCTGCGAAGCCTCAAACCCCTGAAAGGGATTATCCCTTCGCAAGATATTACACCCCTAGTAATGACTATGTGCCGCCTATATACATGTAGATATGTCAATAACATTAGCACATGTGTATAGATGTGTAGATATACATGTGGCCTACTGGCCTACCTCAGGCCATTGCCCCACACCCACTACAGGTGGCATCATGGAAATCATGGGGGCCAGTAGGGGCCCTGACATGCATTAGTTGTGGTCACATGGTGGGCCAGGAGATCACCTGCAGGCTACCATAAACATGCCCACAAGCTCCGATAATAATTTTCTGATCTAAGCGCTGCTTAAAACTCCCTAATCATGAAGTTTGCCCTGAATGTACAATGGCACTATATTGGGGGATATGTGTTATTCGTATGTAGGAGTTGGGTGCCCATACCATTTAAACTCTTATGGCTTTACAGGGAAGGATTGAATCTGCGGATTATGGCGCATAATAACTAATCTTCCCAGGAATAACCCTAAACCCTGAACGGCATCGCGTCCACCTTGGCATCCTCCGCGCTGTTCGCGGTGTCCTGAGCCAGCTGTGCAGCATCTGGGAGTTACCCAGGAGGTACTGTACCCAAACTGTCCCCACATTAAGGATTATAATATATTGGGGTCTATATTGGGATCCCCCTATTTTGGGAAACTACCACTCGGTATGGAAAAAGATGCCTGAAGATACTTGCTCTGGGCAGCCCGGCACAACTTGACTGCGCCGCAGCCCCCCTAGTTGTTTTACGCCACTTGCATGGCCATGACATCATCGCGAGGTAACATGATAGGTAGAGGCACATCTCCCAACTCAGACCCAGACAAGTCGAGCCCCAATCCAGAAGACAGCCGAAAACACAGCAGAGCCCACTCAGGGCACCATTCGAGACCCACGGAACACAATGGACAAAAACAAACAAAAACTATCCCAAAAATGTTCGGGGCTGAGGGTTTACTCACTGTTTCTAAGTAGGGAACAAAGGAATATGCCACATAGGAATTATACAGAGAATGTAAGGATTTTATTCCCTTATTGCCTACTAGGAACCCGTCAGTTCCTGCCTCGGCAGGCTTCTGCCTTGCAGCTGCTACACCTGGGTTGCTGTTAAGGAACTTAAGTTAAGTTACTATATTGGGGAAACCCTATTATTTACTATATATACCCATTATAGTAACTTAATTTAAGTTCCTTAACAGCAACCCAGACACGGAGGAGCCGTCCCTGGAAAGATTTCAGGTCCAGCTCTGCTAGCGCTCCTTGCACGACGTTGTTTAGGGTTTAGGGTTGAGGGTTTAGGGTTTCAGGAAAAAGTCTTGAGATGTTTTGAGTTAAGGGTTTTTGGTGTGGGTTTAGGGTTTAGGGGTCCCTGCAACAAGAGGATTGTGGCATGTTGGGGTCTATATTGGGGACCTGTACATATTCTGATCTGGAATTTTGTAGTGTTCGACACGTCTACTGGGGATCGCTTTCTGGCTGCTTAACCTGGAAGCTCTGGTATGTTTTCGCTTCAGCTGAAGGACCTCAGCCTGGAGGGAAGACAGGAGGAGTATGACAGGAAATCGAGCTAACAAGGATTGGGCATGGCAAGTGCCGGTGCTACAACTCAATTTTAAGACATGCCTCCTACAAGTCGACAAGCAATCAAAAAGCATCAAAGCGCTGCAGCGGACAGAGGTCCAGTCAAACTCTAAACCCTGCACATCCCTGCACCCTCGTTTTACCCACTTCACCGAAAACGCTACACCCTAAACCCCAAGCCCGAAAACCAAGACTGAGAGTTAAACCTTAGATGCTATTGTTTGATGCAGCCAGGCGTCGTACAGCGCATTCTGGAAACCTGGCACTCTGGCCACAAAAAATGCATCTTACAAGCCTCAACACACAACACTTCTTGAAATTGACTGTGCTGTGTGCGCCTCTTATTTAGGCTTATGGTTTAGGGTTTAGGGTTTAGGGTTTAGGATCTGACACAGTTAGTATGACAGCTGACAGACGCTCGGAAAAAAATTGTCAGAGCAGCCGCAGAGAAGGCCACTGCCGCCAGGCTGCACATAGGTTACATAGCCGAACCCCCGAGACTTCATCGAGTCCTCGTCCTGCGCGTATGGTCGGTTGTCAAAATTACGGCTACTTTTTAAGTCCCAACTGAAATATATGCATAGATCAGCCCAATGAGGCTGCCATAGGTTTGACAACCGCCCGAAAGGCCCACGGCCAGCCATGGTCTGGCAAGCAAATCTGCAGTTGTCAAACAGAGATGCAACCTACGGTACCATATCACAAGGGCGTTCGCTAATGCCAGCAGGCAATTACACAGCATGACATGGTGCAGCTCTAGCAGCGAAGCAGAACTCAAGACTCCGGTGGTCTGCAAACCTACTGAACTTTCGCTTTTACCTTCACAGGTTCTGAGAAACAAATCCCCAGTCCCAAATGAGTTGCAAAGGCCAAAAGCATCAACAATCGGATTCTAAGAAGGTCCTTGCAAACGACGACGGATTGAACCTCACCCAAGGTCTCGAAGTGAATTCGAATCTCTTCTTCGCTGGCTCCATATGGAAGATTTGTGATGTACAGGCCTCGGGTGCCATGTCCTCTGGCGGTAAAAAAGCCCGCCATTAAACCTCACATATCCTCACATGGGTGGTTGCCAAAATCATGGTCCGTTTTTGGGTACCCCAAATATCAGGTGCCGTATTACAATAGGGATCCAGAAAGGGACCATAATTTTGACAACCACCCACATGCATCTGCATACGTTTAGACACGTGCATCGCACAAGGCAGGCACGGCCGCAAAGGTCCCGTCCGGTATGGCCAGCTGTTTCAGTATACGTTTAGGTTTCAGGGTTTGATGCTGACCTCGAAGGCTAAAACCTTCTGACAGCTGCGGAGGTTTCTTGTCAAAAGACACCTGGAAGAAAATGGCCATCCCCTTACCATTCCGGGAAATCCCTTCAGAGAGCCTGCCTAGGACCCAACTCCCGAAACTCCACGTTACATGGAAACATGTGGAGACAATAAACCCGTAACCTGTTGTGTTCTCCAATTGCCACTGAGCATTACCTACAGCTCTAGGGGATAAACCCATTTAATCAGAGAGCAACTACCACTAAACTGGTACATCCTAACCACAAACCAGATTCACCCACATAAAGGAAAGGTGCGACCAGTAGATTCCAGATCTTCCATGTCAGGAGCTTCCCCTAGGCAGCACACATGTAGTTTAGACGACGCGCCTTATTGTGTTAATGAGCTCTGGCAATCTGAGAATGCGGCCATCCTTCATGCACTCCCAAATTGCAACAGCTTCTTGACAGGGGACCCCCCAAAAAAGGCACCCCGATTTTTGGAACGACCCTCGAGCCCAAGACCCTAAAACCATACTTACAATCTCCTTGTGTTGCACTAGATGAAAATGATATTGACAAAACGCTGTTTTCGCTTCCCTAAAACTTCCCGTGATTTGGGAATCATGACTTGCACAGCACCGTTCGGTGGCAAGGTTCCAGCCGCTAGTACCCTCCCACGACAAGAAAACTGCTCCAAAACAAAAAGATTGGTGGGAAAAAGCTCCTCTTCAAGGAAAGCTAGGTTGTCAGAATGGTGTACGCTGGACATGGTTGCACACACAGAATAACGCCGCAGACTTATTTGCCTCTGGACAAGCCGAGCTACCCACAGCACACTGTTAGCATCTCTCCAGAAGGGTCTTCCGCATGCTGAAAAACAAAATCACACCCTTGTGGGATTCCCAAATAATTGACAGCTTTCATGTCACTTTCCACATCCTTTTCCAACTTGAATGTTCATGATTCTATGCTCTCTCTAAACCCCTCTATTCACCATACAATCCGTGGTCAGCCAGCCTGCAGGCTGCTTGTTGGCGGCCTCCGCAGCCGCAGCAGCATCCGCAGCCACAGCAGCCTCTATGGAATCGGGGGCAGTGTCCTCCGCCGTGTCGGCTTCACCTCACAAAGCTCGAACTGCCAAGACTTACTGTATGTGCGACTGCACCGCGCACCGCCCAAGACAGGATGAAACGTGAGCGCATGTGTGCACCGCCTTCTGCAGCAACGGCGCTCTTCTGCTTCAAACCTTTGATCTTGTGGGACGACACGTCTGCTACATGAGCCCTGGATTGAATTTGTAGTATATCCCTTGCATAGGTCCCCCTATACCCTCCAATATATCCCCTATAGGTCCCCCCCAACCTAAATTCAGTCCGTAGCTCACAAGTGCATCTTTGGGCCAGGGACGCTTCTTGCCTTTAACACGCTTCTTTGGCGATGCTTTTGGCAGGCTTGTCTCGTTCTCGGATGCTACCTCCACACTTGCACTGTGTTTGGTGGGGAACCTTTTGGCTCTGGCTCTGGGATCCAAGCAGCACAAGAAAGACACGGAACTCAACTCAACACATCCCCTAACCCCTCCATGCCAGAGTAGCACCTATACACATATATATATATATGTAAGATTGTATGATTAGGTATGTATAGATTACCCCCCAAAACCCACCCTGAAAGGACAATACAATTGATTCAGAGAATCCTGTAATTCATGTATGTTATTGAAAGGAAGAGGATTCCTCTCCATTTGAATGCTTGAAGTAAGAATATCTAAAAGAATACTTTATGTCATTCATTTTTTTGTTGAGGACATCTACCTTTTCTCTTCCATTAATACACGGCACATGACGCATGTATACTATACTTGCATGTTATTCGATACTGAAGAATTTGCCAACACTGCACGTAGCACAAGTGCAAATCTACGTGGTACGTGCTAGTACGTTGTTATAGTATATACATGGTGCGAAAGTATTTGGGAAAAATGTCTCTTGCTTAGAAATAATGAGTTAACCAAGATGGCACTTGCATTTGAGCATTTGAAGCAGACATACTATGGAACATAACAAATAAATAGTAGCACGGCAGTTCTTGAAGGGAGGAATGCACAATATGCACCCGCTTATATGCATCTAGCTAGACGACTGGGTCTGTGCACTACATGCATTGGATGATTTCTTTTTTTGCATATTGAAAGAAGTCTTTCCAAATATAAACCTGAAGATGAGTCCGCTTCCTACATACTTCATGCAACGACTAATAGCACAACAATAAAGCTTCAGCCCCTAGATGCACTGATAGATGGTTATGAATCATGTAACGCATCGTTGCCAAAAAAGCATTCACCTTCACAAGGCTGAATATGCATGGGAAAGTGTTGAAAACATGGTAATTTACGGTGTTTGCATATGCTCCAAATAAAGCTAACATATGGGTAGAGGTAGGTCGACTGGACCCAAGACATTTCAAGGTAGATCCTTGTTGGGGTGGACATATATTTGTATATATATGTAAAAGTATATGTGTATGTTGTATATAATGTATCTACGCGCAGCACACACCAGTTGTAGCATGTACATGGGTCAGGCTGGCAAAAACTCTCCTAACACAACTAGAGTGATCTGATTAAACTTATACTATTGCCACATAGTTCGAGTGAGGCCGACCCAGTATGACCAGTGCAACTTCTAGATGCGGTGCTATCCAGATTTTGCTTTTCAAGCTATCAAAGAAATATGACTGGGGTTCTAGATCCTGGGTTCACATGATGCTACCCACTGCAGAATTAAGCTCATACGATTTGTCCATTTTCTAGGGGAAGCCTCTCTCAATGTAGTGGATAAAATCATCAGAACCCCAAGTTTGGAGAGTTGCGGGACCGTATTTCCACAGTAATGCTCATGCAGCCTGATCTTCTCCAAAACATGACCTGGGCAGTGCATGGATGGCCCTATAGAAAATGATGACATGGCATCTAAGGTTTTTCAGTCCTTGCATTTGGTTCTGCAAGGGTCGTAAAAAATGGCAATATATATATATATGGAGATTTTTGTGGCAAATTGTATTATTGGCACGAGAATTTGTATATCTTTATTCTTCAATCTTAAGTGAAGCGAATTTAAAGCAAATTCGTTAGAACCTGTTTGAATTCTCCAGAGGTAAACACTGAAAATATTCACATTGTCTAGATGGAGACAGGCATTATTAAGTGGTTCGGCGGTGGGTTTTGGGGAAGGGTACTATTCAAAAGGGAAAAACAATATAAATATATATATANNTATACATATACATATATGTATACGTCTGCCTTTGCCTACACATCCCCAAATTTCCAAATGCTTTGCTGCTTTGCCATCAGAAGCAGAAGGCTCACCAGCACAAGAGGCCTGTGTGTCCTTGTTCGCCGAGGAGGTCGACTTAGCCTTTGCAACATGGGGTTGTTAGAAGCCATGGCTGGATAACACGAGGTTTACGCCACAACTTACTCGCAGTGAAAGGCACTCCATACTTCGCCCGAGATTTCAGGTAACCAACCTTTTCAAAAATCAAAGGGTTGTATTCGGCCTGGGTACTTTCAGATATGCCATGTCATCCAACTCCTCATCAAACCTTGGTCATCAATGAGAAGCATCTGCCAAAGCATAACGCAACTCTGGTTTGGGCAGCATAGCCCAATGGTCAGCCAGCATAATATCCCCACTAGTTCGCAAAAATTGTCAAAATGGTACTTTCCCTAAATAGGGGGACCCCAATATAGACCCCAAAATACTATAGTCCTTATTATAGGGACCCCCTAATTTTGGGAAACCCCCAAATAGAGCCAGGCCTCGCATTCCTTCCCAAAA
>CAJNIZ010007385.1:0-16210 GCA_905231905.1 Symbiodinium pilosum
TCCTGAACCCTAAACCTTCAACCCTAAACTCAAAACCTTAAACCCTAAGCACTACCTGGACCCCAGAAGTATGTAAAATAATGGCCTTGATGGCTATTATTATGGGTTTAGGGCCATTATTTTATATACTTTTGGGGTTTAGGTATAGTCTAAACTTCTAAACTCCTGAATAGGGGATTATAGAGGAGACTACTATAAGGCTTATTACGGTGGATGCTAGCAATTTAGACTATAGCTCATATAGGGAGAGAGGTATACTGTACATAGGGTTGAAGGGTTCGTCCCAATGACAAGGGTTATCATGTAGCGGTATAGGTCGTGTAGCAGCGACGTTAGCTTCCAAATCGGAACCAGAATAGTGCTAGCAAGCCATGTTTCGCAGCAACAGCAATTGCGGCTGTGTGGGAGCAACAACAAGGGCATACCCAAAGCTAAACGATGGAAGTTGCAAGAGTTGCAGCGAAGACCACGCGGAAGGCTGCGAGCATTGCAAGTTGGGAAAATGCAGATTGCACGAAAAACGAGCCTCAGGTCAGTGTGGATGTAATTATTGCTACCTGGACCCCAAAAGTATGTAAAATAATGGCCTTTATTGCTGTTATTATGGGTTTAGGGCTATTTTTTTACATGCTCTTGGGGTTTAGGTAGGTGTGTTGTTACTTCATTCGACCTGCTCTAGAGAACTTACGTATGCTGTAGGTTTTCTTGAATTTTGTTTTCAGTTTGTGGAGCTGGGCATTGCTTAATTAGACTGTTAGGGGGCATGCAAGGGCCCCTACTTTTGAGAAACGTCTCATCCCAAGTCGCAAACACAAAGCTGGGGCATTTCGGATTCATGTCAGGCATTTGCTAGGTATGCTACAGCAGTTCAAAATAATCAAGCAGCGGAGCGCCGCATCCCTGTCGATTTTTCTCGTCGCGGGGATCTCCTCTTAGCCCACGCAAAACTTCGCGCCCGACACCCACACACCGCGAAACCCTAAGCCCTCAACACCCGAAACCCCAAGCAGCAAGCCCTGTATCCCCGTAACCTCCAACTCCCATCCTCTTGTTCCACTCCATGGGTTATAGAGTATTGGGGTTATACAGGGGGCATATTGGGACAAATGTAAACTACTATTTCCCAGCCCTCAACCCCTAACACGAGTCGTGAGTCCTTGCGCCGAGGCCTTCTGCCACGCGGCCTACCTGGGCAAAGCTAAGCCCTAATCCAGGGATATGTACATATGTATATATAAAGTGACAGAGGACAGGGCATATATGTATACATATACATACATGCAGGGATTTGAAGACCTCGGATCATCCCCCCTCACAGTAAGTATCCTCAAAGGGGTCTTGGTAAGGGGCTACTACAACTCCTTTTGCCCATTTTGGCAACTGCTTTTGTACCGGGAATGACCTACGGAATGCCCCTACCCCCTTTCATTACGTCTTCCACATGTAGGTACTCTATGATAATCACAAGAGTATGTAATAACAGGGACGGAAGTATCTTGTGATAGGTACTGACCTTGGAAAGATCTAGAAGAGACGGAATTCCCGACGTCCAGGCCTCCCCGTCTAGGATTCTGCCGTTTCTCCAAGGCGATTATATTACGCCAGTACAACCCTATATAGTACAGTAGTTTCCATTTTATTTCCACTATCCCTAGAATACAGCCATGAGGACCTGCTGAACTTGGGACGTCCCCCATGAAAGGACCCTTAGTTCAGGGTGAGGTGGAAAGCAAGAGTTTAAGTGCCTGGCGGCTGGTACCATGACCTTTCACGGCATGTCGGCAGGAGTATCCCACAGTGGGGCAGGCATTTGGTAGGTCGGTTATAGAGTTGGGGCTGAATCAATAACGGTCCAACCATGCATGGGGGTCCATGAGCAGCCCATAATTTGTTGTTGAGACTCTCCCACCAGTTAGGCTGATGCACCCCTCTGATGTGCTGTTGATTTTATGCCCTGGGTAGTTTACAACATGATTTTGGCCACAGATGGGTGTCCCAGAAACTCGGTCCCTGCGTAGGGCTTCATTCCAGGGTTTGTATTGGGGCAATATAGGGATGATACAGGGTAATATGGGGATAATGGAAAATGAAATGGAAACTACTATTTACAGATGAGCAAGAACCTGAACATGTGCCAGCGTACTCTCAAAGAGGTATGCTGACCAGCTAGCCGAATCCGACTCTGAGACGTTATCTGCTTGTTCGGCTTCCAAAGAAGTTGCTGGTCACATTGCAATGGACGCAAGCGAAAATGCCAGAACTACGTCCCGTGGCTAAACCGTATACCCTAAACTCTAGACCCTAAGCAGCAGGTCTTCAGGAGCCTTCGGATATGTCGGGACTACAAGGGATGGGGCGATTCCAATTCAGGACTCTTTGGGGAGGGTTCCAGAAGCTTCTGCAAAAGGACTTTGCACCCTGGCCCGCATTGGGAACCAAGTTTGCAAGCTATGGTCAAGACTCCTGACATCTAGTCAGAACAAGAATCCATAGATGAAACCAGGCCCAGATCCACATCCTTAACGCAGATATCCTGAAGCTTGAACCCTCGGCTGCGTAGTTTGGACACAGCCTTGGCTGAGCTCCAGGCAGCAAACAAAACAAATGCAGGTGCACAGCACAAACACCGCAATGGCTATGAGAACACCTGAGTGCGTAGGGGCTTTGCAAAAAATTGAGTTGCGTATGGGACATGAGGAGCCCTGAGCTGTGGGAATTACCTCTAAAAAATACATATATATATACAGATACGTACGAAGTGCTAGGAGGATTATCGAATTCATGGACAACAGGCGCCTGACACTCACCCGCCTGCTAAACTGCCTACGCAACTTGAACTTGAAGCGACACACAGTGCAGATCGTTCAACTGGAGCTTCTGCTAGCTAGGCTTGTACCCTTCATTTACAGGATTCCGTAGCTTCTAGAACAGGACCTGTCAAAGATGCTTTCTGGATGGGGGGGTTACTGCTGTAAGAACACTTCTCATTACTGGGGCCCTTTGTTTTGTGGAGTCCCTCGTCTTCTTCTGATCCACCCATAGCCGACCAAAAGCCAGCTTAAACTTCGAAAGCAAAGAATTAAAGAATTCAGTTTCTAGCAAACACCCATTTCCATGAAACTCCCACTTTGCCCACTCTCTGATGGAGGAGGTGCCCTTCTCCAAGTCGCTGGAAAGAATCTTGGAGCAAGAAAGACAGGGGCCCAGACACATTAAGACCTCACGCCAATGTATCCGAAGCCTGGGCAATGGTTTGATGTACGTCCCGGAATGTAGGGTTTTCGGGTTCAGGGCTTCAGACACCCTAAACAGCAAGCCGGTCTCTAAGCAGGGAAATACGGGGAGATCTGAGATGCAAAGCACTCCTCTTTGGCAGACGCACTCTGCATTCAGGATTCAGGGGTTCCCTTGTTGGGGGGATCTCTTTTCGTGGAATGCATTTTCGCAGGATCTCCATATTAGTTGCTGTAAACACGAGGTGTCCTTTTGTGGCAACTGCCTCATGGCCTTAAGGACTTTTACAGAAATGGTGGGCACCCACCCTAAACCCTGAACCCTATAAACCCCAAAGCAGACTGAGTGAGCAGAAATCAGTACAGCCCAGAAATTCTTGACGGGGCCTCAGAGGCTCTGAAGGTCAGATTTGAAATGCTGATCCGGGGACTGTTGCCATAAGTCATGACTTCAATTTTGGAAGTTTGCTGCTTAGGGATTGCTCTGGCAGCACGTACTACATGTAGATTGGGCTGCTTTTTGTGGTTACGACTTTGCTTGACCCCTAATTAAACACTGTGCTGAGTCCTTTTTGACCCCTAAACCCTATAGAATTCACCTTTCTCAACCCCCAATCTCAAAACCCTACCCTAAACCTTATTGACATCCCATCCCCAAACCCTAAGCCCTGACCCCTAGCCATATCGCGACTTGACGGCTGCTCGGCTTCAGACACTTGGCATTTGCCACTCGCATGCTGCAAAAAATGCAGCGTCTGCCAGTGCGAGGGTTCGCACACCTGCCATGTGGGAAATAGGAAAAAGTTGGGTCCTGCTTAAGAAACGTATGTATCATACAATCCCTGCTCTCAGGATCAGCCAAAATGGACCCCTATTTTGGAAACGCCCGTGTCTAGAACTGCTGGGTTTCCAAGCTGCCTCAGAGGTACATGCCGCAAGAATATTTTTCTCGCGCCCATGCCCGCTCAAACCAAGTTTGATAGTTGAGATGCTTGTGATAGCCTGGGGCCTAGCTTAGCCACTTATACGAAGGTTTGCTGAGTTCAGGGCAGGGCTTCGATTCAAAAGGCAGCTATTTGGGGGCTCAAGGGATATTATCCCCCTGATGGTGGAGAATCAAATGGAAAAGGAAATGGAAAATGAAACCGAAACTAGGGTTATGAAGGGTTTATAGGGATTAGGGTTGCTTCCCCCCAACAACTATAGTCCTCATTAAATAAAGGGCCCCCCAAGATGGTACCCCTGATTTGGGAAGCCTTCAACCCTAAACCCTAAATAGTAGTTTCAATTTCCCATTATCGCTATATATCCCCTATGTAACCCCTATACAAACCCCACGGAAAGAATGAGGTGTGCAAATGGGGCGCCTCACACCTCTCGTAGGTTGAGCAGCGTCGGCAATGCTCCGGACCTACACCACAAGCGGCATTTGAGCGACAGTCTGAACTCCTTGTATCTCCCTTAATAAGCCCTATACTACTCCCCTATATAGCCCCCCTATAATGAGTTTAGACCCTAAACCTTAAACCCTGTAATAACCCTCCTTTGAGGAGTTTAGACTGTAGCTCGTTTGGAGTACGGCAGTAGGAGCAGCTTCTTTGGTAGCGGCGGTATAGCAGCAGACGCATAATGATAGTACTGAAAGTAATCATAGAAGTAATACTGGTAGTGATCATAGTAACAATAGTAATACAAGTGGTAACAGTAATAAAGCTAGTCATGGTTGGTATGATAACATTTCCACGATTTTTTGATGTGCGCCAAAGTTGAGATTAACTTTTCCCGTGCGCAAATGATGAAGAGATCTGCCATCACCATCCTGACATTGACACATGCTCATTGTTGCAAAAAATCTTCGAAACAGTGTATGACTAAGGGTATCTTGCATAGAATCCCCTTGTCATTGCCATATGCTAAACGGTTCACTCACTGCGCCAGTCAGCACGAGCACTACACAAATCGACACATCCATGACTTCCAGTAATCCTCATACAAGCCTTACAAGTGTCTGTAAGAAGGCTCAGAGAAACATTAGGTATGGTACATGCTTCGCAGCGGGACGAGGCGCGCCGGGGGAAATACCTGCACAAGGCCAGGTGTTTGGAACCAATAGTTGCAAAACTTGATATTTGGGCTATGTAGGGGGGATGTAGGAACTGTATGGGGATATATGCAACACTGCATAATAATATGTAATCCATCTCTATATCTACACATCGAATTATGGATAATCAGATAATCCTGTGCAATCCATGTATCTTCTGTCACCCGCATACCATATAAACTTTTACAAGTACAGTGGCCTACCAGCCACCCACAGGGGAGGGGGGAGCAGGCCTAGACTATGGGGGGGGTGGCAGGGCCAGCAAGTGTGTGTGACCATATAAAGGTATCGATTCTTCATGGTGTGCGGCCTGTGATGTTTTCTCTGGGTGTTCCTGCGGTTTTTGTGTATTTTAAAGCAAGCAATCTAATGATATGCCTCATCTTTATGCGGGCCTTGCAAGGATCCGTGGGCTATACCGACCTTTCTTGGGAAGGTTTGTCAAAAAAGAACACGCAAATCACAACAGACATGCTTTGACTAGGTTCTGTGTCAAAAACTCCTGCTCCACACACGAGCACTCGGCCTTTTTCCTGTTGGCGTAGGCATATCGAGCATCTGATTTCGACGGGGACGGACCCATCGCGGGTGATTTCCATTCCGACCGCCCGACGGCGCCCGCCACCCGCCCTCCGTCGGAAATCATGACCATCGCCATTTCAGTCTCCTGAGGCGCTGCATGATCTCTGCCATGTTATCGGTGCTGAGGTCGAAAAGCGCCCTTTCGAAACCACTAGTCCCAGAATCCAAGAGCAACCATCCAGGCTCCGCGACAGATAGGTCCCCCCTAGAAACGGGGTCCGCCAAGTTCAAGTCCGAGGGCACCCATTGGAACTCCGGTACCCACGCCTGCTCGCTGGCAATGGCCCAGAAAAGCGTCAGCAACAGGTTCACTGCCGGGTCTCTGCCATACCCTTTCTGCAAAGCCGCCAATCCGGAGCTGTTATCAATGAAAGAAATCCAGTAGTGCGGGAGGTCGTCCAGGTGCACGACGAACGCGAGCAGCTGAGCGTAAATCTCCAGGAAATAGATGAAGGCTCGTCGGGAAGTGAAGCGCTGCAGCAGCTTTCTGGTCACGACTCCGTGGCCATACGTGATCCTGGTGCCGATCCTGACTATGAATCCCCATCCATTCGGAGAGTCCAAAGCATGGCTCGCTTTCCATTGTAGAGTGAGGTCCGGATCTCCGGGCTTCCACTTCTGGTCCCCCAACTGGAAAAAGGCGTCAGTGTAGACCTGTGCAGTCACTCCCTGACAAGCGAAGGGAACAAACCGAGGTTTCACTCCGCCCAACAGCAGCAGAAGGGCTCGAAGGGCCGCTTCCAGGCCAGTATTGAGATCATCAGATCCTGTGTTCGCACGGGCTCTGGCGTACACAGGTCTCAAGGCTGCCGCTCCCACGCGACCGAAGGCCGTGCTCTGAACGAAGTTCATCTTCCCAGCCAGGCGTGAGGCGAGCTCGGGCGACAACGTGCCCGACGACAAGGTGTCTTGAATGATTCTTCGAAGCTTCTCCAGGCGCTTGGGCTCGGGGGCAACTTCAACCCCTAATCCCAACACCGAAAGCCGAACCCCTAGCAAACCCTGAGAAGTGTCTGGGCTCTGGACCTTCGAACTCTTAAGGCGTATCCCCAACAACGAGCAAAACGTGACAAATGTCTGAAAAGCATCCCACGCGTCTGCTGCATGGTGGACCCCACCCAGATCGTCCACGTAATGTAGGATCAAGATGAACAGCGGGCATCTGCAAAGCCAGCAGGTGGCATCCGTGATGCGATTAAAGTGCCATACGGAAGCACTGCTGCCGAATGGCAATGCCAGGTGTCGCCACAACGCTTTCAAGCTCATGTCCGGCGCTGGCGCCGCCGCCTCAGGTTGAGGTGCCTCTATGGCAAGCTGCTCGGGCTCCGCCTCCAGATCCACTGCCTCTCGTCTGCCGCGCTTCTGTCGCGGAACTCTCGGCTGATCGTTGTCCTCGTCACTGAGGACCATCACCTGCGGGCCGTCCGCAATGGCAAGCGGGGTTCTCCCTCCTGAGGTCGCCGCCCTGACATCGGCACCGAGGCCTGGCCCAAGACGTGCTCAATCATGCTGATGACGTCCACCTTCTTGAGGGGCTGCAGCTCGTGGTCAGGAAAGAGGAACTCGCACTCTCCCTTGGTCTCCACTAGAATGTTCATCCTGGCCAAGTGCCTCTTTGCTGCATGATAAGGACAAAGGAGCTCAACTCGAGCCCGGCAAACACAAAGGTAAGAGCGGACTGTCAAGCTCCCACGAGTGTCAGCCTTGCTGATGGGCACCAGCAGGTGCACCAAATCGCCCCCCTCCAAGTACAAGTGCCGAAGCCGGGCGTTGCTGATCTCGATTTCTCTGAGCATCCACCACGTGCCAATTATGGTCATGTCCAGCATCGCGCCCAGGTCCTCAGGATCAAAAGCTCGAAGCTCGGCTGCCGGGTCGACAAGAGCTTTCAGGGCCTCAAAGTCGAAGGAGTCTTTAAGCTGCGAAGGCCCGAGTCCACGCTTAATGGCCCTGACTGTGTCCTTGACCGCGAACCTGATCTCTTCCCCAACCGGAAGGCCCAAGGTACGAAGCTGGTGGGCTATGGCTGCCCCGAAGTACAAGGAACAGGACTGGTAGCGGCCTCTCTTGAAGGAAGCTCCCAGGCTGTGCACCAGCGTGACTGTCAGAGGCCATGGAGGTATCTCCCATGCGGCGCTCAGCTCACGCCACGTCTTCAAGCGACTATCCACCGACGGTCTGGTCGTCGCCGCCAAAATGGCTGCCTTGAGCTCGCACAAGCTGAGGCAGCGCCGCCTCCAAAGCTGCTGGCCATGAAGCGCGGTTTCTGACCTGCACCTCTGGGTGGTCCGCCCTGCCAGCCGGGAGCGCGACCTGCGTCTCCAAGCGACCGCGCACGATCCTCGAGCTTCCATGAAGGAACCCCCCGGATTAGCAATGCCGGGGCAGCCGGAAGTATGTCCTGGACACACCTGACACCCTGGTCGAACAGCTCTGGCGCCAGTTCCTGCAGGCCTGTGGCCCGGAGTCTGTCCCACAACTCTTGAGCCATGGTGCCGGACTCAAAGGCAGCAAAGTCTGTGGAGTCCAGGATGTCCACCAATCTCGCTAAGCATACCGCTACACGACTCAAGGGCCGCGCCATTACCTGCAACCTTGGTATCGCGGTCGTCAAGACCACGAACTCGTCAGGATAAGCTAAGCGCCAGTCGGCTGCACCTGGAGTCTCCCCTGGCCGCGGATCGACAACTGCTGTCGCCACAAGCTGCGGCTCTCCGAGCTTAATACCCGTGAGAAGGTCCAAGACCGGGCGCACTGCCGTGCGATCCGGCTCCGCCATGGAGCTATCAAGACAGATTAATGCATGCCGAGCCCCCTCGAATAATCGATCGTAGACGACTTCCGGCTCTGAGTTCCAAGCATCGGCCCATGCCCTCAACGAACCCATCGCATGTGCCATATCCAAGTACTCGCCCAACATGGCTAATCAAGAGTCGAAAATTTAACTCCTCCACTCGGGCGCTCCAGCCGCACTCTGCGGACACGAGCACCCTGCGTATTAACATGTCCCTGCACACAGTTCTGTGTTTCGCAACAAAAAACGAAGCAAAACTAAATCTTCGTTGCTAAGCAGGAGCAGGGAGAAATCTGTGATTCGAAGTGCGGGGATGCATTTCATGCTTAAACAAAAAACTTAAGGCATGGTTGCGCTAGCATTTCGGCTTCCTGCTCTACCTGGCCGTGTCGCGGAGCAAGCGGCAAGCACTGGAATCGTACGGAGTCTGGCACAAGCATATTTTGAACACCTGGATGTTTTTCAATATTTATGATACATTCCAAAAAGCCTTAACATGACTCGGAAGATCCTTGGAGCTTCACGCCCCCAAACGCCCAGAACGCGTGAACCCATGTCTCATCGGAAGGAAAGCGCACCCGTCATTGCAGGTCATGGCGCAGAATCGCACGTCAGGGGCGTAAAATGGCCTGCAACAAATGCAAACAGCTTGGTATGTCTTCACGTCGTAGGGTTTAGGGTCGCGGGCTCGCCTAGGGCGTGCAAAAGCTGGAAGCTAGTTCTGCCAGGCTACATCCCAGGACTTGTATAGTCCCCCATAAGTAGATGGAATATGGGGTATATGGGGATCTTACTATAATATACCCAAAGCCATATTCTAAGGGAGACTACAGGGCTATGAGGGCCAATCAGTTCTTGCACTGTACCAGCTAGTGCACGGAGCAAACCCGACCTGTTCAGTGGACAAGGTGCCCGAAAGGCCTGCAGGCGGTACCTGGATGCAGAAGGGTCATGTCGGATTAGGGTAGGGTTTTGGGTCCGCGCTTCGGGTTTATAGCTTTCAAACAAGGAAAACAGATCCGAAAGAGGGTTTAGTAACACTGACAGCGCGACACAATTACATGGTACGAGCAAGGTGCAGTAGCTAGCAGCTAGCAGAGTGGAGAACGGATGCTTGCCCGAGGATGAACTCTCAGCATCTTTCTGCAACGGCTTGCTCAGGGGTCTACTTGGGCCTTCCTCAACATGGGGGTACTCCACAATCCTTGGAATGATAAGTGATCAGTACTATGGCTAGAGCAGAATATGTAGGGACTTGTGTCCTGACAGAGAACACAGACACAACCCCAGGCCCTAAACCCCCATAGTGTTCCCAACCCTGGGCAGCGGGCGTTCGGTGCAAGGAGGCGTTGCGATTGGCAGCAAAGACGCGGAGTTGAACGAGGCGTGATCCATTCACCTGCCAGTCCTAGTGTACAGTATGTAGGGGGGTTAGGGTTTAGGGGTAATGGAAAAGCAAATGGAGACTACTTTGTTATTCAGGGTGTAGGAAGTGAAGGATTCAGGATCCAGGGTGGGTAGCAGGGAATGCAAAAGAAAATGGAAACAACTGTACGATTGAAGGTAAGAGCTTAGGGTAAGTTTATTCCTATTTCCATTCCTTCATTCAATGCATTGAAAAGCACTCACACACAACTTGCAGGTGCTAAGCCCCGCTTCTGACGGCTGCTTTTTCGTGTGCTACCGCTAACTGCGAGGAGCCCCGCCTCCACCGGAAAAGACCTGCGCGGCCGAGATGTACCAATCAGACTTTCAGGAGGACTACCGGGAGCTGACTGAAACCCATACGCTACAAAGGCCGGGTGAGTGCTAAGAGCAGCAAGCCGCAAAGTTCAGCGGCAACGGCCCCATCCCCACCAACAAGCCAAAGTCCACTCATGCTAACACACGCTGTTGCAGAAGCGAAATTCGGCCTCCGCACCACACTGTGCTGGGCCTCGCCCGACGTCAGCCTCACTTCCACTTGATCAGAGGAGTTCGAACGCTCTTGATTGAACATCCTTACTGAGAGACCCCCCGCGCAAAAGCTGTATTCTGCCTCCACATGTGCTTCCGAGCCTCCGACAAGCGGCGACCCTGAGCATGCAAGAAGCACTTGAAGTCGCAATGAAGAAGTGCTTGGCACCCAGGCCAGCATGCTGGATGTCTTCAACAACCCTCGGTGGCCCTTCCTGCAACTCAATCCCTCATGGACGGGCCCTGAACCCTCAGCCTTGTCGTTGAGGGCATCTTTGGCCACAACCTGCCAAGTTCAACTCTAGCTTACACAACTACAAGGCTCATTGAAAGCATGTCGGCGTTTCTCAAGATGAGACACCCTTAGGGAATGTAGAGGGATTAGATCTGTAGGGTTTTTTTGTAACAGGAAACTTGTGAAACTCTCTCATTGTATGGAAACGCCCTGATGGTAATTTCTCAATCACCTCCCTTAATAATCCCAAGTACGGGCCCAAAAACTGACCTCGTGCTTTCAAAGATCCCTAACGCGCCTGAGACCCCCCTCATTTCGAGAAACCCCGAGATAATTTCCTCCGCCCAATCAGGAACCAATCATCCCAACCGAAGCTGCTACCCATCCTATACCATGCGACTATTCGTTCTCGAGTGTGGGCACTTTGGACAACGTTATTTCAATTTACCATACCATGATCGGTAAACCTTCCTGAACATGAGGCATGTAACAATAACTAAACGCTGCTAACTTGCAAAATGTTTTTCGCTACTCATGAGGTGCAGACAGACTATACATTGTATAGACTACACACTGTATACTGCATACTATATCCACGCTACTCTACCTTGGCTGTAGTCTACTGTGCCACAAGATGCGCCTCACGACGAGGCTCGAGCCCACTGGTATCGCTGGCTTCCTGCCTCAGAGGGCTTGGACCCCAAAGGTTTGTGGGGGAGTAGAGATGGCAGAGGGATTACCGAGATGATAAGTAGTGCCTGCTGTGGTCTATTTGGAGCCCTACTTCGGGGAGGCTGGAGAGATTTTGTGGTGTTTGTGCAAGTACATGTCAAGGATAACCTCCTTTTGCCGTTCAGGCCTATGAACAAGTCAAGCTCAGCAATTCTAAAGGAGAAGGGGGTCTCCTGTAGTTATTGACCGGCGTAGTTTCTTAAGGCACGTGGTGTTTCGACGCCTTTGGGGGTCCACGCCTCTGGGGCAACTAAGAATTGCAACAACCTCAAGATAGAAATGATGCGTGCTATTGAATATCAGGGCATGGTAACTCCTCACGACAGCACCTGTAACTGTGACACGCTCCCAACAAAGGAAGTGCAGAAGCAAGGAACAAACTTGGAAAACCCCAAGTGCGCTGGGTGGCGCACGTATGCTGGTCCGGCCAGGACCTTATGAAGGCCATCTGCCAGAGAGACTTGATGAATCTTACGCTTATTGCAAAGAAGTCATTGGGTGTGGAATCCCTTCGTGGCTACGGCGGAAACCTACAACTTTGTCTGATGCAGCTACAGTCCCCCTTTAGCAGATAGAATATGGGATGTATGGGGATCTTATTATAACATACCCAAAGCCATATTCCATCTACTTAAGGGGGACTATACAGTCACACCGAGTTAAAGAAGGATTTCAAAGGTCAGGCTGCCATACGGAAAGCTGGGTCCATGGCGGATCCCACAGAGGCGCTTCTGTGGTAAACTTCCATTTGGGCTCCTGGTCTACAGGGGGAGGGTAAACTTCCATCTGGGCTCGTGGGACAAAGCAGATAGAGGCCTTTTTCTTGGTCTTCCCTTTGCCCCCAAACAACTGTTATCTCCATGTAAAAGGGTCGTTGTTGGGTGATGCTCCTGATGTATAGAAGAAGGATCTTGCTAATCTACTCTGTACTATGAGCAGGACTTTAGGCATCAAGGTTTTCCAGGCATCAGAGGCCCCCAAGGAGTATTCAATATGCGATTCAAAACAAAGAGCGCCTGCAACTCCCGCGTGAACAGTCTGACAACCTGCCGTCTCTAGGCGCGAAACCCCAAACTGCGTCCTTGTGCCCAGGGAAGGCAGAGACCTGCCAGGGGGTGTAGGGTTGAGGGTTGAGGGTTTTGGGTTGTCGGTTGAAGATTTCCGGTTTAGGGTTGAGGTTTAGGGTTTAGGGTGGGGATAACAAATCCTACAGTACCTGCTCGTTGTAAAATAGAGCTTAGGGTTTGGGGAACGGAGAATCAAAGGGCAAGCGCATCGAAAAGGAAATGAAAGCTGAGGGGATACATGGGGTTACGGTCTATCGCTTACTTGCTGGTCGTAACTGGGGCATGAGTGAATGGAAAAGAAAATAGATAATCCTCCTCTAACATTAAATACTCCCCATTGTGTTATAGCATAAAATATTGGGAATATTTAATATTAGGGGGGGGATGAGGGGGAGTTGATTACAATAAATGGTGTTGGGAACTGCAGGGGGACCAGTGCAGGGATCGTTCCTCCATTCCCACCAAGAACCAGTACGCTATGCCTAGGGCTCAAAAAACAAACCATGCCCATAAAGCACCACGCTGCCCTACAACCTTTGTACTGGAATCCTGCTAGGACATCAGAAAGGATTGCTTGAGGCATTTGAGGCATTGCTTGAGGGTCTCACAATTTCTGATCGGATCCTGGGATAACCCACAAAATAATGGGATCCTGAGGACAAATCCCTTCCCCCTAATATTAACCCACCCGTCCACCCTAATATCAAATACTCCCAATATATGATAATCAACAATGTGGACATTTACTAGCGGGCGGGGATTAGGGGAAGGGGATTAGAATGCCCTTGAGAAACTTCAACGTTTTGGCGTTCCAGCAGGCCAGCTCTTTTTTCGGGCCAGATGGGCCCTGATCTCGATAACGTACAATTTCTGGCATTTTCCAATGCGTAGACTCCAACAAACGAGGCTGAAAACACTCTGATTCTGGCAGGCGGGCCCCAACAAGCAGACTCCTTCAGTTTCTAATACCCTTCTGAGAAGGTAGCCAAAACTAAAAGAGAAACATACTTCAGGGTCACTAAAGAGTTGTGAAGGTCTGACGATTGCAGGGTACATAGTGGGGATTCGATAAGGGCAATTTCTGCAACACTCGCATAAGACCTGGTCCTCTTGTACTTGACGTGAAATGTTGTTATTGTTTTCTTTTCAAGTTATCGCAGTTCCAAGTTTTGACCTGATTGCGTTGTTCACCGGCCCTTCTTGGAGTATCAGATATGGTCACTCACCTTTTTACAATTGCTGTCTGCGCCTCAAGCGTCTGACCAGAGTCCAGCAACACTGCCTCGACATGCAGTCCTAGGCAGCTGGCACAGGGTGTTATAGAGTTCAAGATTTCAGGGCTTAGGATTGAAGGTTCAGGTTTACAGGTTGCCAGTTTAGAGCAGTTTAGGTGATGGGGATTCTATGCATTATAGTAGCTGTTCTGGCAAGTCTTCATCCCAAGCCGCCCTGCCACTCACAATGCCTGAAAAGAAGTAAAGCGATCAAGCCAGCTTTAGGCGGCTTCATGTTGAACGGACAAAGGTGGGGCCTCAATCTGCACGAGACCAGATACTCGAAAATGGGCTCATGAACCCAGGACTTCTCTTCCGTCACAGCACGTACTGCCATGAATTCTCAGTTCTTACGCATGGTTTCCTTGGGTTGTTCCTTTCATGCAGGTCTCCAGCTCATCTTCATGGACAGCTTGGGGTCAAGAACTTTTAGCTTCACAAGCACGTCAGCTTTCAGAGATTAGCTAGGTGCCCTGCTGTCCAGTTCTGCTGGCATCAGCACGGAGTACTCCTTCGCGCATGGGGCGTGAACTGACTGGGTGAGTGTAATTGCTTCTGTAAATAACGGGAATGAGTACACCTATATTTCCTCACCCACCCTCCTTTAAGCACCAGCAAGCGAAGCTGCAAGTGTCTGGGGAGTGACTTCGCTGCAGAGGACTCCGGGCTCCTGATAATAGGCTATAGTATAATCGGGTTATATTGGGGTTATAACGGAGAATCAAATGAAGAGAACATGGAAAATGAAATGGAAACTAGGGAATTTATAGGGATTATTAGTAGTAGAATTTGTAGTCCGAAAATCGTATAGGGATTATTAGTAGTAGAATTTGTAGTCCGAAAATCGAATTGGTGAGCAAATCCGCACAGAGCCTGCATCGCCGTTTTTTACCAGGAAACAAAATGCAAAATTTCGCAAAATCAACCACAATCGGTACACTCCCATAATTACACTGCAAGTGGCGATTCAACAAAACCCTATACTAGAAGGTCAGGCCATCTGGTCCAACATGGGACCCATGGGGTAGTATTATGGTTATATTGTATTGGGATACTGGAAAATAAAATCGAAACTACTATATAGGGTTTAGATAACTGGAGATATGCCCCCCCCGACCCCTGCCCACGAGACTCCAAGCTCTGAGGCCGGCTGAAGACTGCTCCCTACGTCCTCGGACTCCAAGCCCTGAGCCCAGAGCCAAAAAAAACAACAACCTTCAGCGTCCACAGCTTACCACTAAGCGCTATGAGAGCCTAACACTCCCAATTAGGACCCTATTAAGGGTAGATTGAGGTACCTGTAAGGTGGTAGGGTCCAGGGTTTAGGGTTCAGGACGCCGATCTCTCCTCCGTCTGCTCCTCAAAGGCGGGCTGCATCTCGGTGCCGGGAAGCTTCAGAGATCGCAGCTCTGTCTGGCGGAGAGTCTTAGGGTTTAACTCATGTCGATTCTGTTCTTCTGGCAAACCTTTGATTATCGCCCAAGGTGGCAATGCACTGGTGGGAGCTGGGGATTGGGATCGAAGTTTAGGGCTGCTGGGAGGGTTTAAGGCTTTAGGGGCTCTGGGCTTTGGGGTTTCAGGAGGATTGGGGGGCTTCAATGTGTACTGACTACCTGGCACACATGGAACCCGCATAGGCCCTCTTAAAAGGAGTATCATCTACAAAGGGCTCCTTTGCAGGTTCTAGGGAGGTTACTCGGACCTCCAAACGCACAAGCCAACGTAACGAAGACGAAAGTCTCGCACGCAAATCACACCGCCTGTGGCATCATTACGTACCTTAGCATGCGAAATCAAAGCATGTTTAGTAAAGTACAACTGCATCAAACTTACCAAAGGTGTCTACAAGCCTATCTGCTCTTGATAAGGCCCCGCCTCTCTTGAGGGGGGTTCCAGAAGGGCTCACATATATCACCGAACCCCACAGCTATCATCATTATCATTCCTATTATTGCTATTATTTTTGCCCTTTTTTTATCATTGCCATTATTACGAATTTAGAAGTTTCTTGTCTATTAGTATTCTTATGATTCTTACTATCTGCTTCCATATTGCGCTTGCTTGGCGCCTCCGCGCCAGTCAGCCGTTGGATGGTCACGGAGTAATCCAGGTCTTCCTTGGGGCCAGATGAGCCATCGTCTAAACTCCTTTAAGGGGGTTATATAGGGGGATTATATAGAGGAGTATAGGGGGATTGGGATTTGGGGTTTACCCTGGGAACCCTTCTATGGAC
>CAJNIZ010007386.1:0-16207 GCA_905231905.1 Symbiodinium pilosum
GGGTTCAGGGTTTAGGGGACGTAGCAACTAGCTATAGCTGGGCTTATATTCCTACTTATAATCCCCCTAAACGGGCTTATAGGAGTAACCCCAATCATGAGTAGGGTGATAACAAAGGCTCAGTCATAAGTAGTTACTGCTTACCATGAACCTCCAAGGAAACCTATTCAGGCACCCTGTATCTTCGTTTCCTCTGAAGAGGGAATGCAAGAGTGACCTGACAAAGGGCTCCCAGAGGGAAGGTTTAGGGTTAGGGTTTAGGGTCGGTTTAGGGTTGAGGGTCTGGTCTGTTCTGGCTGTTTGGAACCTAACTTAAACGAAGAGTCAACGACCTCTCAACGAATTCAGCCCCATCGAGGCCCTTTCGGTCAGCACTAGCGAAACTACCTCTCGATTCCAACTTCTGAAGCAAAGCCCTAGACGAGTTTCTATGCCAACCATCGACTGGCATGAGATCGTTATAATTGTGCAGTAATGAATTATGCGCTCCCCTGCTACCCCCCCCTATACTACCCGGTTCCCCCTGCTACTGAAGGTTTAGGGTTTAGGGTTGGACGGATGAAATCTCATACGACCCTAGATACCTTGTACCATAGGCGGACCATAGGCATGACCGCATATTAGGGTTCTAAGTGGTGGAAGATTTCCTCCATCCACAACCCTAAGCCCCAAACCCTCCCAACATCCCAAATCGTACAAAAACCAAGGATACTCACATGGGTGGTTGTCAAAATTATGGTCCCTTTTTGGGTACCCTATATATTAGGTGCCGAATTAGAATAGGGATCCTAAAAGGGATCATCATTTTGACAACCACCCACATACAACCCCCCAGTTTCCATTCCAGCCTCCACTTGTTTTCCCTTTGATTTACCACTATACCTACTAGAAGCCACCGCTAGGTGACATCTAAACCCTAAACCCTAAACCCTAACTAGTATAGTAGTTTCGATTGTCGTTCTCCATACATCTCTGTTCATCCGCCTGCCCTAAACCTAAACCGGACTCAGGACCCAACCAATAGGGTTTAGGGCTTTTAGTTTAGGGTTTAGAAGGGCAGAACCCAACCAACAATCAGAACTTTGGGTTGTTATTAGGATTACAAGAACCGAAAATTGAAATTATTTTGGAGACACCAATAGAAGCCCTGAACCCTAGCCCTAACTAGCTGAGGCAGATGCTGCGCTGAGTTGGCATGAAGCTCCGACACCTTGGTTTAGGAGCGAGTAATGTAGGGGATTAAAAAGCGGAGTATTAGAGGGCTTATTAAGGGGGATACTAGAACCCTAAACCCTAAACCCTAAACCCTAACCCTAAGCCCTTAACCCTAAACCGCGTACTAGGAGTTTAGACTATATCTCAGATTAAGGCGACCGGGGTCGGTCCTTTCAGAAAGCAGCTCTCGCCCGGGTTTTACATGAATACCCTCCTAGAAACTAACATGGAAACGCAAAAAAAGCCCTACAAAGACTACAGCCCCTTTAAACAGGGGCTATATGGGTCTCCATGTTAGGTTGGAGGAGTGTATCTCCTACTGCGGATTCCAAAAACCTGCGCGTGTCCAGCTAGGACTTCCTTTCGTGGATACGAAACCTCCTGCATGACCCTAAGTACCTTACAAACCTTGGGAATTATGGTATTACGGCCCAGTAGAATTATGCAGGGCTTTTTGACTAGCAACAATACCAAGGTGTCCAGCCTCAAGGCGTTGGACTTCTTTTTTCTGTCAGCCAAGCCGGATATCGACAGGAAGCCGTTCCCCCGTACCCACGATGGCGAGGATTTCGCATTGTCTGCCATGCTTGGAGGGTCAGGGAGACTTAGTAAGTAGGTTCATAATGGAGATAATTAGGGTTACTACATGGGTGATACTAGAGGTTACTAACCTAATTACTAAGTCCCCCTGACCCTAAACCCTAAACCCTAAATCTCTAATAATTTCCGTTTTCTTTCCATTATTAACCTACGTACTAAGCCCCTGACCCCCCAAGGGGACATTTCAGATGAGCCCAGGCCCTAAACCCTAAACCCTAAACCCTAAACCCTTGTGCAGTAAGAAAATGAAGAGTTAGAGTAGCCCATAACAGGGCGCAGTCAGAACGGCGGCCACAGGTTTAGGGTTTAGGGTTTAGGGTACATCCTAAACCTTAAACCCCCAAACCCCAGTCCCTAAGTTCCAAAACTTAGGGTCATGTGATTTGCTGTGTGCAAGCTTGTTGTTGCGAAGAAGTATAGTTGCTCTTTCCTGCCTCACCGGAGTGTGACCGACCACGGTTCACTCAGCTCGCCGCGCATGTTCCCCCTAAACCCCTGAACGCTAATCCCTGAAAACCCTAAATCCTAAATTAGGGTTTAGGGTTTAGGATTTAGGGTTTAGGGTTAATTGCTTAGGGTTTAGGGCTTTAAACCCTACATCCAAAACCCTATACATCCTAAGCCCAAATAAGCCTGAACCCTACACAACCTAAACCTTAAATCCTACACCGCATAAACCCCCAAACCCTAAAGAAGAGACTACACCCAAATTATTGTTTCCCATATGATTTTCCATTATTCCAATATACACCTTTTAAAAGCCTAATATGTTTAGGGTTTAGGGTTTAAGGGTTTAAATCAGGAGCTTCTACTTGAAAGCACTGTTTTTCAAGGAACCCCCCCCCCCCCTCACCTCAGTCCCCCTGAATATACCAGTCCGAGCTATTCCGCAAGTAGCTGCCTCTCACAGTGAGCTGTTCTCGCAGGCAAATGGTAATTTCCCAAAATAGGGGGACCCCAAATAGACCTCACAATCCTATAGTCCTTAGTATGGGGACCCCCCCAAAAAAGGTAACCCTAATCTCGGGAAACCCTAAGTCCTATACAACCCCTATAATCCCTTTAAAGGATACCCCAAATTTTGGGAAGCCCTAAACCCTAAAGCCTAGCCTAGGACAGGCATCTCGGCAGGAAGTATGCAAAGCCTCTGGGTTAAGGGTTTGGTTTAGAGGTTTAGGGTTTAGGGTTCTAGGGGACAGGGGAATGGGTTACAGACGCTATCATCAAGGAGTATAAGGGGTCTTCCTAGGGTTTAGGGTTTAGGCATCCCGTCCCTCACGCCTACTAAGCACCTGTGCGGGAAACCCGGAATCTCAGGCTCGAACCACATGGGTCAACTTAATGCAATAGTCCCCCTTAAGTAGATAGAATATAGCTTTGGGTATATTATAATAAGATCACCATATACCCCATATTGCCCTTATGCTATCTACTTAAAGGGGGGGACTATATCCCCTAAACCCTAAACCATACATCCTAGACCCTAAACTCAATATACTCCATATTTAGATCTGATTAATGCGGGGGCTATAGACTCTGGACCCCGCAATCCTTGATCCTAACCTCCCCTGCCAGAAATGCTCAACTTGAATATTGGGGGTTATATTGGGATAATGGAAAAGAAAATGAAAACTACTGCTTTTGGTTTAGGGTTTAGGGTTTAGGGCTCTGAAGTCCAAAATCTGGGTGGCTGTTAAGAAACTTCAGCTAAGCTACACTTGTAAGGGTGAATACGGTTTATGTTATATCGGGTTTAGTGCTTAGGGTTGAGGGTTTTAGGGCTTAGGGTTGAGGGTTTTAGGGCTTAGGGTTGAGGGTTTCAGGGCTTAGGGTTGAGGGATTTAAGGTTTGGGGTTACCAGACTAAGAAAGCCATTACTCTTTTGTGGTAGCTTCATTTAAGTTCCTGAACAGCAACCTAGACATCCAAGGCCTCAATCTCTCACCTTACACCCTCAAGCCCAATATGGCCTTAGACCCCAACAATCCGCAAACCCTAAACCCTAAACCCTACACTTAAACCCTAAACCGCAAGAAGAATCCACAAACCCCAGACCTTGTATGTAGCCATCTGTCGGCTCAAATCGTATGCTGCATGGTCTAAACTTCGAATATCCCCCTCAGTAACCCTGTAATAGTCCCCTGTATAATCCCCTCTATTACCCCTTAACCCTCAACCCTAAACCTTATATACCCCCCACCCCTTTAAGGAGTTTACACTGACTATAACTCCTATGCTGCACGGGCACTAAGGCTCCCCCTCGTCCGCGCCCTGCGAGCATCTCGCTGATGACCTTTACTTACTGGAGATTCGTAGGGAAGAAGGGAATATTTACGTATGTATATATATATAAATACATACATACATACATACATACATACATACATACATACATACGTACATATATGGTTTAGGGTTTAGGGTGGGGTTTTTAGAGAAGAATCTAACCCCTATTTGACCCTTATATAATGTGCTCCTTATTCCCTACTGAAGCCCGGTAAGTTTAAGAGATGCAGGGTTCAGGGGTTAGGGCGTAGGATCTAGAATAGAGATATAAGTTTCATGAATTAATTCCATGCACTGTTAGCGTTGGTTGTACGGTTTCGGCTGAGGGGTTTTGCCTAAAGAGTTTAGGTTTTAGGGTTTAAAGTGATTTCAGTGGCAGCGGGCAATTCTAGCAGGGGTACTCAGAGACCCATCAGTGGGTGGCTGGAGCAGCGGCTGTAGGAGGGTCTGTTACACTTTTGACCGGGCACACTCTGAAATAAGGACCCTGGACCCCACACCCTAAACCGCGCGTATATACACCTACACATGCCTGCAAAGTGCCCTCAAACAGAGGCTATAGGTTTAGGTTTCAAAGCTTAGGGAGATTTAGGGCACAGGCCCAACCACAGACAGACACAGATAGCGCACCAACCTTTACTCGACCGCAAAACCAATTTCTGATGGGAGGGGTTTACCTAGACCCTCCAACGTAATTCCTTTTTGGTAGCCCTAAGAAGAGTCCTCGCCAAAAAACAATACCAAACCCAAAACAGAACTGCATTGGAGGGTCCAGGTAGGGTCTAAGGTTTAGAGCCTTGTCCGCGTTGCTGCTGAGACATATGAACTCCTGAAGACCATTTGACCCTTGCTGGCAGATCCTAAACCCTAAACCCTAAACCCTATTCCGACAGTTGAGCCTAGGGACCTTCCTTCAGCTGTTTGTAGCAACCTGTGATGAAGTGCATGTGCAATCCACAGCCGGCATAGGAAGGAAGCCAAAATTAAGTTGGCCTTGAAAGTCATACAAGGAACATTTGAGGGTTTTCAAGAATTATGCGTGCAATTTTGCGGGCCGCTAAGCAGGATTATTGTATGTTGGGGGTCTATAAGGGGGACGATCATTCTGTCGATTTTCGAATGGCTTACAAAGGATGCATTCCCACATCTCGGAGTACACCCTACTTGGAGGGTCAAAGGGACTTAGTAAGTAGGTTAGGGTTTAGGGTTTAGTGTTCAGGGTCAGGGGGACTTAGTAAGTAGGTTAATAACGGGGATAATTAGGGTTACTATATGGGTTATAGGGGTTATTAACCTACTCACCAAGTCCCCCTGACCCTCCAAGTATACCCTTCATAATGTGGTACGTACTTTCAACTTCCTTCTTCAAGCTGACCACTACAAAATCTAATAGTTTTCATATCATTTTCCATTCCCCATTCCCAAAGAAGCAACCTTCAAGTGGTAGCTTCCATTCTCTGTTACATGGCGCTAGATACCCCTCCCCCGCCCTCCATATCTCAAATACCCTTACACCTATACAAAAAATGTGGTTCATAGTTCCTAGGGATTATACTAGAATGATTTTTCCGATTCTCCTATGGGGATAGGAGATTAAGCCCTTACAACGCAGCATGAGTAAGTCTCAAAGTCTCAAACCTGTGGAAACATCGGCGTTGCCACGTCTGCGACGTCGATCAAGCCTGCCGCCGCCTGCTTCTGACACACACCTAACCCCTACACCGGTTTTTGGTTTAGGCCGCGATCTTACTTTTTGGGCTTTAAGGGTTGTAGGATTCAGGGTTTTGAGTCTTACGGCTTCAGATTTTTAGGTTTAGGCATGTTTTTTTTTGAGGGCTTGAGGTTCAAAAGGGGTTTAGGGTTTAGGATGGGCCCAGGGCCAGGGGGTAAGCAGGAAAGTATGGGAGCTTCTCGAAAAGGGGAGCTCCTTCAGGGCCCTTGGAATATGTAAAGGGAGTAAAATGGGAACCTCAAGGGTTTAGGATTTAAGGTTTCGGGTCTAGGGTTTAGGGAAGTCAAATGGGAACCCCAAGACAGGAGGGAACCCCAAGGAAACTGTGGGAATCTCATAAGAAAACCCCCTATACTCTTGGGGTTCTCCCCGATGAGGATTTCATTGGGGGGTCCTGGCTTGGGATCACCTTGGGACTGTTTTGAGAAACGCCCATATGAGCCATAGTCTAGACTCCTAGTATCCCCTTTAGGAGACCCTACAATACTCCCATATATAAACCCGTTTCAGGAGTTTAGACTATAGCTCATATGTACCCTAATGTATGTTAGAACTGCTAAGCAATGGAAATATCATGGAATTTCCAAATTAAACCTGCAAGTAGACCGTTTAGCGTTTAAGTCTCAGGGTTTAGGCGAAAACCGTCAGAAACCCATACATAGTTGGTAGGTGCCCCTCTTTAAGGAAGGCCTATTTACTTAGCCTCCTTACCATCATATGCGCTATATATGAGTTTCACAAGCCAAGACCTACACCCTAGACCCTTCAACCCTAACGCCTAAGCCCTTAAAACCCTAAACCCTAAAACTCTGAAACTCTAAACCTTGCACCCTAAACCCAAACCCTAAAACACAACCCCTATATCCCCTTTAAAGATACGTACCCGAAATTTTGGGAGCCCCCCTTAATCCCTACTTGGAGGCCCATGGGACTTAGTAACTACTTATAACTGGGGTTATAATCCTACTTATAAGTGAGGTAACCCCTATAAGACCATTTAGATTTAGAGGGATTAGAAGTAGGGATATTAGCCCAAGTATAAGTAGTTACTAAGTCCCATGAACCCTAAAACCCTTATCCCAAAACACTAAACCCTATATATCCCTATAGACCCCTTTAAGGGGACTTAAGTAGGTACTAAGTCCCATGGGCCTCCAAGTAAACCCAAAAATCCGAGGAGTGGCCTCGACTGCCTCACGTGCTTGCACCAGGTCATCCGTCTCAGCGTCCTCTCCTCACACGCTTGGGTTTCTGGGTTTAGGGTTCCGGCTTTAGGTTTCAGGGTTTAGGGTTTAGAGTTTAGGATTCAGGGTTTAGGGCTTGGGGTTGAATGGCTTAGGGTTTGGGGTTGAATGGTTAAGCAGGGTTTTAGGGTTTAGGGTTTACATATGCACCTCCTAGGACCGGATATAAGGTGTTTGGGCGCATCAGGTGGAAAAAACACGTTTATTGGGATCGTAGGGCTCGAGCCCGAAATAAGTAAAAAGGAGGTTTGTGATACTAGAAGTATTTCAGGACAATGTGGGGACGGCATTGTGAGTGATAAATCCCTGGGGTCTAGGGCTACCTGAACCCCCAAAGTATATGGAATAATGGCCTCTCGGGCTATTTTCAAGACTTTGGGGCGATTATTTTTAATTACTTCTGAGGCCGAGGCAGAGGTTAAGGTTTAGGGTTGTAGGCCTAAACTCCAAACTATAAACCCATAACCTGAAATCCTAAACCTCAAGGCCTATGTCCCAAATTACAAGCCCCAAAGCCTAAAATCCTAAGCCCCAAACCCTAAGCCTTAAACCCTAAACCCCAAACCCTGAATCCTAAAACCCAACAAGAAAGCCGTAAGCTGGCCTTGAGAGTGATGGTAACAATTCGGGATTTAAGGCTTTAGGATTTAGGGTTTAGGGTCTGGGGTTTACGGCTTAGGGTTTGGGGTTGGGGGTTTCAGGCTTGGGGTTTTGGGTTTAGTGTTAAAGGTTTAAGGTTTGGGGTTTAGGGTTTAGTGCTTGGGGTTTTGGGTGTGGGGTTTAGGGTTCAAGGTTTGGGGTTTAGGGTTTAAGCGTTGTAGGGCTTTAGGCTCTGAGGTTTCTAGTTTAGGGTGTAGGGTTCAGGGGTTTAGGGTTGTAGGGTTCAGGGTTTTAGACTCTTAGGGTTTCGGGTTCAAAAAGCCTTCATCCAAAGGGGAATGAAGGATTGGAAAAGAATGGCAGAACTGAAATGATGGAAAAACAAGTGGAACATGACAGTGTAAACTAAGGTTAGAGGCGTGTAGAGGGAAATGATAGAGAGATGTCAAGCTACTGCATGTTTTAGGGATTTGAAATCCACAAACAGATGAGTTTGGGAACTATATTCGAGACCCCCTCTTTATTCAGGTAGATCCCCAAGGGACCCCCAGATAGGTCCTGCATTGGGGACCCTCTCCTTATTCAGCTAGATCCCCAAGAAACCCCTAGACAGAAAGGAAACTCTTAGTTCCTGTCTAAGTACCTTCTAAGTGAATATCGCTTTTCGGTGGTTGAACCCAGTAAGATTATATTCCTTACACAAAATACTATACCCCGAAAGGAGGATATAATCTTACTCTATAATGGGTACCACAGTAGCCCCAAATAAAATGCTCCTCAAGTGTCCTTCTTTAGGGGGTCTGTCCCACCTGGGTTTTTCCCTAGGAATGAGCTCTACTTGGGTTTAGGGTTTAGGGCTTGGTAGTTTCTATAACCCCTATCTAATCTATGGAACTAACACCCTTGCAGGTTTTCACACACGTTGCTTTGCCGTGTTGCGTAGTATCGGAGTATAAGTAATTACCAATACTGTTGATACTACATAGCGTACCCTAATTACCCTAGCACCATAGTAATGGTAATTACTTACGCCCTACGTTAAGCTCGCAAACTGTATGCTCCAAGGAATGTAGTGCACTACACCCTGAACCCTCAGCGAGCCAACAGGCTTTGAGCAACAGACAGTCCTCCTGCAATGTCGAGGACGTCACGATGGCCAATATCAAGAGGGAAGTCGATGGAGGACGAATCCACTGCCTGGGCTTCGGGTTTCGGATTTGGGTTTAGCGCTTGAGGTTTAGGGTTTAGGGTTTAGGGTCTGGTTTTTAGGGTTCATCTGGGGTTTAGCGCTTGGGGTTTAGGGTTTAGGGTTTAGGGTCTGGTTTTTAGGGTTCATCTGGACCCTCTGATGTACTTCCACTGTCGATTCGGTACGGCTTTCTGGTTAGAAAACTTTTTAGCATCCCTAAGAAGGGACTACATTGCAGGGACTAGGTGAGTTGGTGGTTGAACCTAGTAAGATTATATTCCATATATGAAATACTATACCCCAAAAGGAGGATATAATCTTACTTTATATTGGGTACCATAGTATCCCCAGATAAAATACTACTCAGGTGCGGTTCTGTGGCTCCTACAATACACAGAGTTTAGGGTCTAGGCCTAGGCGTTGCGCTGCACGAACTCGCAATGGGTCTGGAAGTGATCAAAGCAGGATTTCCTTACTTGGAGGGTCAAAGGGACTCCGTAAGTATACATATGAGCCATTGTCTAAACTCCTAGTATCACCCTTAATAACCCCTATAATAATACTCCCCTATAGAATCTCCTATATAACTCCCTTTAAGGAGTTTAGATTATAGCTCATATAAGCCCTGAACGCCATATACTAACCTCAGGTTATCCCAACTATGAAGCTACTTACTCACTTCTACCTGCCTTCCAATTACAAATATCCAGCCAGCAACAGCGACGCATAAACTCATACCCGAACATCTAGACATACAGTGGCCCAGGTTCTGCTCAAGGGATATCTGTGTTTGCACAAGGTATGGAATGCTGTCCCAAACCCGAAAACCCTAAACCCCTAAACCCTAAACCCCAAACCCCCAACCCCTGAACCCTAAATCCTAAACCCCTAAACCCTCAAACCCTACACCCCTAAACCCTAGACCATCGCATGACATCACATGACAGCTTAGGACAGCTGCAACTCACCTCGAGGCTTTGCTTGTTCATACCCAGCACTGAAAAATGGTTTCGGGGGCGTTTAGGGTTCAGGGATTTAGGGTTTAGGGTTTGGGGGTTTAGGGTTTGGGGTTTAGGGCTTAGTGGTTTAGGATTCAGGGTTTAGTGGCTGAAGGTTTAGGATTTAGGGTTTAGGGGTTTAGGGTTTAGAGCGGCCGAAATCGCAAGAGTTCAACACGCTGCAAGATTAACAAATCCTATGTGGAAAAATTGACAGAGTTTGCTCTGTGGAATTTGTTGATGACTTGACATCATGACCCTAAACCCTAAACCCTAAACCCTTAGCACCCCTGCTCCAAGTAAGCTTTTTTGGTGCCAGTAGTAGGAATATAGCGGAACCACGAAAAAGTTAAGGGTCTAAGGTCCTGGCTAAGTGCCAAGGAATTGAAACACAAAGTAAAATGATTTGGGGCTTGCACGCCACATGACTAGTGTCTTTTGGGTGGTTGAACCAAGTAAGAGTAAATCCTAAACCCTAAACCCTAACCCCTATCTCCAGGATCTGAGAAAATAAGCAAATTTCATCACGGACTGTTCTTTGAGAAGCACATTTTGGGGTGAGGTCGGCCCAGACGCTACTTGGAGGACTTAGTCTGCTGCTCATTAATGGGGTAACTGGAATTACTATACGGCTTAAAAGAACCCAAGTATACTCACTACTACGCCCCAAACCCTAAACCCTATATGACTCCCCAAAACCCCCCTAAAGGGCTATTTTAGAAGTGTACTTACGTATCATTTCCCAGAGCCCCCCCAAACCCGGCAGCTTTAACTACTCAGGTCTTGGCCATCAAAAGTCCAGAAACGCCGGACAGGAAGGCTTGGAGACCCTGAATAACAGGGGGTTAGGGGTTATTGTGAGGTGCCTCGGCCGTAGGGTCTTAGGGGGTTGGGGTCTGGGATTCAAGGTTTAGGGGCTTATGCAAGCAGTCTGCAGACGATCCGAACGAGAATGACGCCCGGATCCTTAGCCAAAACATGGGTTTAGCGGTTTGGGGGTTAGGGCTTTAGGGGTTGAGATTTAGGTTTAAGGTTTAGGTTGGGGTCTGGGATTTAGGGTTCAGCGGTTAAGAGTTTAGCGCTAAGGGTTGAGGGTCAAGGTAAAGGGGATAAAGGGGTTACTATATGGCTCATTGCTTAATAAGCCCTCTTGACCCACCAAGCGAACAACATGTGGGCAGTTCCCAAAGTCATGGTCGTACCCCTGCATTTTAGGTGCCATACTAGAATTCAGAACCAAAAGGCGCCGAAAATTTTGAGAATAGCCCAATGTGAAGATCCAGATGGCTACTTAGAGCTTCTGCGAAGGGCAGGGACCTCAGGCATCTGAGCTGACTGCTGAACCCCTTTCTTCAGCGCTGAAGCCTCCCCATTCTAATTAGAAGCAACCAAAAGCTGAACCACCGGATCCTGTCAGCATCCTGTTGATGAATCCATAAACCCTGAACGCTAAACTCTAAACCCTAGACCCTGAACCCTAAATCCTAAGCCCTAAACCGCAGCTCTCCCGACCAGCTGGCCCTCATCCCAAACCCGCCAAAAACACCCCATGTAACCCCTATAACCCCTTTATAACGCCATAATGCCTAGATAACCTTGATAAAGCCCCTATAATCCCTATTATAACCCCCAAAAAGGGAACGACAAGACACACTGCGGATGAAGGAACCCTTGCACTACCTTACGTCCCTGAAGTCCTAGGAATCACAGTGACTTATGGATGATAAGATGAAGGGTTTGGGGTTTAGGATTTAGGGTTTAGGATTTAAGATTTAGGGCTTAGGATGTAGGGTTTAGGATTTAGGGCTTAGGGGTTAGGGTTTAGTTTAGGGTGTGGGGTTTAGCAAGATATCATCCATCAACACTGTAACAGTATAACCTGGTTCTTCAAGATGCACAATGGCTCCAGCACATGAAAACCCTAAAACCTGGCAACCCTAAACCCTAAGCCCTAAACCTTAATCCCTAAACCCTAATCCCTAAACCCTAAACCCTGAACCTAATCCTTTGTTCTCTGCCTCGTTGCAACCCTGCAAGATGGGTAAGAGCCTTGCGAGTCGCGGCCCAGAGTCTTTTGGGAGATTGGGGCATAGGATTTAGGTTGAGGGATTAGGGTTTAGGGATTAGGGTTTGGGACTAGGCTTTAGGGATTAGGGTTTAGGGATTAGCGTTGAGGGATTAGATTTAGGATTTGGGGAATAGGATTTAGTAGGGTTCTGAAGGAGTGGAAAAGACATTGGAAACCACTATTTGGGTTCAGGGATTTTGGGTTTCTGGCTTCAGCGTTTTAGGGTTTTTTTTTTTTAAGTTTTGGGGTGGTAGTAGGGTTGCGAGGTTGCACTTTGTGGGGTGCAGGTGGCAGCAGCATAGAGTCTGCTTGGGTGCACACACATGCGGGCTTCTCAAAAGCTAGGGTTTAGGGCTTACTTGGAGGCCCATGGGACTTAGTAGCTACTTATAAGTGGGATTATAATCCTACTCATAATTGGGGTAACCCCGAAAAGCCCGATTAGAAGGATTATAAGTAGGGTTATAAGCCCAGTTATAAGTAGTTACTAGGTCCCATGGGCCTCCAAGTAGGGTTTAGGGCTTAGCCATACATGAGGACTATAAGGGCATACTGGGGGTTGGCAGATGGTAGCCTGACAAACCCGAGCGTGCAAGCCCATTTGGTCAGCCCTTGCCTCCCGTATCCTTTACATACCCCCTATCCTTCATGTAGGGGTTTCCAGAAAACCCTAAACCCGTACTTAGGGATCCTTTTGTGGGGCTACATATACTCGGCATTCAACAAATTGGGGTTTATATGAGGGTCCTGCTTTCTTGGAAACGCTTACATAGGTACCAGGGCTTGAGGCTGGCTTGAAGGGTCAGAGACTCAGTAAGCAGGTGAAAAAATTGGGAGAACTAGGGCTGCTATGAGGCTTATAAAGGTTAGAAGTATAAACACTCAGCCCCCCTGGCCCTGATCCTAGACCCTAAGGCCCTAAACCCTAAGCAAAAGGGTAGGTTCAGACTTCTTCTTCCTTCTCCATTCCTTACTTCGCTGAGTCCCCCTATAAACCCTAAACCCTAAACCCCTAAACCCTAAACCCTAAACCCCTAAACCCCTAAACCCTAAACCCCTTTTGGCAACAGATTTGGCAAGCTGGAATATCCGCGCAAGACATCTATACGCAGTTTACGGTTTAGGGGTTTAGGGCTTGGGGTTTAGGGTTTAGGGTTTAGGGTTTAGGGCTTGGGGTTTAGCGTTTTAGGGTTTGGATTTTTTTGTGTGGTTGAACCAAGTAAGCCTATGCTCTTCTTGCAAGGTACCATAACCAAACGATTTGGATTATATACCTCTATATTGGGGGCCTTATAGGATCCCTCAAGAAAACACTACTCCATGCTTTTCCTGTGGATCTGGGGTTTCCATAAAGGGCCCCCAATGTAGACCCTAGTTTTGCTAATGGGCTATAAAATTATTCTGGGAACTCCATTCCAAGTACCTCCAAACACAGCGGCGGCTACCTTCTAGTGAGTCTTGAAGTACAGTATGATACCTTTCTGAGGACCTAAATTTAACCAGGGGCCCTGAATTTGCGAGAAATCCTCTAACCCCTAAACCCTAAACCCTAAAACCCTTAGCCCAAGGCACATCCCAAAAACACGCACCTACGAGTCTCCTCCCACAATCACCTCCCACTAATACAAAGCCCCCCCCCACCACCCCCTTAATGATTCATAGGTTTGGGGTTAAGGCATAATCCCCCGAAATACACAATGTTAGGGTTGGGGTTTGGGGTTTAGGGTTTTATAATGGGAGAAACTATGATGTATGTTGACTTCATGTTAGCGACTCTACCCCCAATCATAAAATCCCGCCGCCGGAAGACAATAATAGCAAATCTACCTGCAACTGAAACATTGCCGTCTTATGGACAATGATTAATTCGATTTAACTCGATTCTACGCAGGTTTTCCAGCCCACATGTTGGGCATGATTTTTCCACGGCCCCCCCGAAGTCAAGATAGAGCTAGAATACAAGCGAATATCAACACCAAATCCTAAACCTAAACTGCTTATGACTCCCATGAACCTTCTAAACCCCAAACCCTAAAACCCTCAAAACCCCTCAACCCTAAAACCCTAAAACCCTGACACCCTAAAACCCTAAACCCCAACATATACCCGACTAAAATATAGTAGTTTCCATGTTCTTTTCCATTATCCCTATATAATCCCTATATAAACCCTAAAACCCTCGCAGGTGCAAGGACTGCCTTGAAGGTGCCTCTTTCGTAAGCCATCGCACCGTCTCCTAAGCAAAGGCCCCGCTCCCATGAGCTACCCAGGGTTCTAGGGGTTTTTGGGTTTGGGGGTGTTAGGGTTTGGGGTTTTGAGGGTTTTAGGGCTTTAAGGTTGAGGGATTTAGGGTTTTAGGGTGTAGGGTTTTAGGGTTTAGGGTTTAGGGTTTGGCGTTTTAGGGTTTTTCTAGGGATTATTCAGGGACTTTGGAAAAGAAAATGGAAACTACTATATTATAGTAGGGTATATGTTGGGCTTATATAGGGTTTTAGGGTTTTAGGGTTTTGCGTTTGGGGTTTTGGGTTTAGGGCTTTAGGGTTTTAGGGTCTAGAGTTTAGGGGTTTCGGGCTTTAGGGTTTTAGGGGCTCAAGGCCTCGGATGGTTTACGGATGTTTAGGGCTTGGAATCAGATCTGATCTTGTTGGTTGCGGTCCTGCATGGAATATAGGACAACCATATTGGCAATAGTCCCGTTTAGGGTTTAGGGTTTATGTAACCCCTGTTTCCATTCATGTTCCATATTCGGCTCCAGGTGATTTGCTGTTGTTTCCGGGGGCTCAGGGTTTTTCTTTCCATCGGGCGAATGTGATTGCCGGGTGCTTCCATCAATCCCAAGCAGTCGGCGTGAAAGCTCCAGCGAATAGCGGTCACTGTGAAAATCTGGCGTGCTGTACAAGCACAAATAGGGGCGGGGATTTTGACCCTAAACCCTGAACCCCATACCCTGAACCATAAATCTTGATAGGGCCTGGGATTTTTCAAAGCAATGAACGAACTCCAAGTACATGCTGTTTGCCCGTGCCATGGTCCTATCACAAACTACGGGTTTAGGGTTTGGGGTTTAGGGTTGCCACATTAAGGATTGGCCCGCACACTGCATGCAAGCGGTTTGTTCGCAGAATTCTGAACCCTTGCGCCAGCACACCCTAAACCTTAAAGCCTAAAGCCTATACCCTAAAGCCTAAACCCAAAACCCTGAACCTTGGAGCAGATCATTACCACGAAGCCTCAGGAACCCTGAGGCCTCAAGCCTTAGACCCTAGCCTTAGGCCCTCAATCCTACCGTACCATGGGGTCTGATTAAGTAGCAAGAGTATGTTAAGATCTATATTATCATCTTTTTGAGGTACCCCATCTCACATTTAAACAAGGAATCCACAACGAATACATCGGCAATTGACCCTAAACCATAAACCCTAATACACTCTTATACAACCCGTTTCCATTTCATGCTGAATTTACGTTTAAAATTCGGCTCTCTGCTGCGAAGTGCGAAGGTAAAATCACCAAACCCGACATAATCCCTATGTAATTCTACCCTAAACCCCAACCCCCCCCACCCTAAACAGTAAACCCTAAACCCTAAACCCTAGCCCCCATATAAACTATAGTCTAAACTCCTGGTATCCCCCTTAATAACCCCTGTAGTAGTCCCCTATATAATCTCCTATATAACCCCCTTTAAGGAGTTTAGACTATAGCTCATATAACCCCTGTAGTTTGTTCTGCTCGGTGGACAACCAAGGCCGAGGGAGCGGCTAGCACAGCACAAGCAGGCGACAGGAAGGTAAGGAGGGAGGTCCTCAGGAAGCCCAGATGCTCCGGGTTTTAGATGTTTAGGGTTTAGGGGCTTTAGGGTTTATATAGGGAATTTCTAGGGATATCGGAAAAGAAAACGGAAACTACTATATTATAGTAGGGTACCTGTTGGGTTTTAGGGTTTTAGGATTTTAGGGCTTAGGGAAGTTCAGGGTGTAGGGTTTAGGGTATAAGGTTTCCTTTAGGGCTTGGAGTCTGGGGATCTGAGCTTTTGGCTTGGTCTCAATGGGGTTAAGAACCACCCCCTCCTGCTTGGAGTACAGTCCCCCTTAAGTAGATAGAATATGGGGTATATGGGGAGATCTTATTGTAATATACACAGAGCCACATCCTATCTACTTAAGAACCCTAAACCCTAAACCCTAAACCCTAAACCCTAGCCTGAAGTTATCCGACTGAGAGCCCCGCTCCGCCAGATGGAGGAAATCTAGCACCACTTACTCGGAGGGACCT
>CAJNIZ010007388.1:6116-16206 GCA_905231905.1 Symbiodinium pilosum
TGCATGTATTAGGCATATGACTGTATCCATATACCTAACTTAAATACCTGTATATCTATAATTACATGTTCCTACAGTGGGAAGCCCGGCCAGCCGAGGCGGGCGCGCGCTAGCGTTTACAATTAACTATCATTAGGACTCATTCAAGGCTTCTTTTGGGCAGGGGAGTACGAGAGGGTGTAGCATTCTGGCCCAGCCGCCACGGTTACGGGGGGGCATCGTGGGCTTATGTTTGGGTTCTTGGGTTCTATATACCCTTAACCCTAAAACCTTTACACCCTAAGCCCTGAACCGCGTAAACCCTGAACCCTAAACCCTTTAAACCCTAAATGTTTATAACAACCCCGAACCCCCCAGCAGCCAACAAGTAGCACCTGACTGCTGCATAAGATGCTTGCCCCAAGATAACTCCATCTTCTGGGGCCTTTTAAGCCAGACCTCTAAAAATAGGTTTAGTGTGTAGGGACCCCCAAAACGGGGGTCATAAACTTTCGACGTCAGCATTCACGCCCCCCCCCATCCATCCCCCCCAATGGTCTATGATGTGAGCCATTGTCTAAACTCCTAGTATCTCCTCAATAACCCCTATAGTAGTCCCCGATCTAATCCCCCACAGAACCCCTTTAAGGAGTTTAGATTATGGTACAGAGAGGGTATCATGAACCAGCCCCCCCAGCTGGATTTCTGGTGTGTATTAGAAACACCTAAAACGCATGCGGAAGGGCGCAGGTCTTACTTCGCAGGTCATTCTGATGAGCTAAGGTCTCGCCTCTCGCCTTTGCAGAACAATCCCAAACACTAAGATAAAAACACCCCTAATATTGAATTGTTCCCCATAAGAGACCCTATATGTTGGGAGACATATTCAATGCTTGGGGGGATGTCTAATGTTACTTTAGCATGAGGGGAATAAGCAGATCAGGGCTTCGAACATGACAAAAGAGATTCCAACCAGCATTCTTCGCGGTTTTGCAGGTTGTTAAAAAATCTCAGCACTGCTGAAAGCCCTTGAGTACAGTCCAAATCTTTTGCGACAACTTGCGAAGTTGGTACCCTGGACTGAAACACTACAAGCGCTGAACCTTGGACAGCGAACATGTAAGCCGAATCCTTACGCATCCCTCGCATACTTCCCCAAAATCCTCACAACATGGGACACGTCAAGCTCGCAACACCCCTACACACTAACCCCTAAACCCTGAACCCTAAAACCTAAACCTAAACCCTGAGCCCAAACCCTAAAACCTAAACCCTAAATCCTGCACCCTAAGCCCCAAACCCTAAAAACTCTAATTTTAAAAGCTACCCGACTGTCCCTAAGACTTCTGGCCTTGTGGTGGCGCTTGGCCAACCGCAGTTGCCACTGGGATCCTGGCTTTAGAAGTGCTGAGGGGCGGAGGATGTAGGCTTCAGGGGTTAAGCTTTCAGGGTCGCGAGGTTTAAGGTTTAAGGGGTTTAGGGTTAAGCTTTCAGGGTCTAGGCGCCAGGGTTGAGCTTAGGGCTTGGTGCTCGGTGCGGCTCATCTCAAGATAAGAGACAAAGTTGCTTACCCCTTTCGAGCTGAGGCCGTGTGGCCAGCGGAGTTCTTCTGAAGCAGAACCAAGCCTAAACCCTAAACCCTAAACCCTGAACCCTAAACCCTAAACCCTAAACCCCATCCCACATCGTGGGACCTGTCTTTCTCCAACAGGCCCTTCTGGTCCCTGCCATGGGTGCGGCCCGAACTTTCTTCATGGGGCTTCCCACATACCTTTTTAGAGTTATATGGGGTTATATGGGGGTTATATAGGGATTATGTAGGGGTTATATAGGGGTCATATAGGGGTTATATAGGGGTTATATAGGGGCAATATGGGGGTTATATAGGGAACATATTGGGATAATGAAAATAAAATGGAAACTACTATAATATATTGGTCCCACAGCTTTGTTAGAAAGCATTTTGTTTCTGCACAGATGATGCTGGCTAAAGAGGCCACGTTATTGGGGGGGTCCGCTTTTCACCCTCCAGCCCCTTGTGCCGCCCACGCAGGCGTTGGGTCTAGTAGAGGTTTGGGTTGTAGGGATTGCACGTGCAAGCCCTAGAGTTTAGGGGAAGGATGCCAAACCCCAAAGTAGCATGTACCCCTGAGAAGGCGCAGACTACTGAGTGTAAGTACTAACTAGATGCTTGAAGGGCAATGGAAAAAGATCCTCGGCGCCTCAGCGCAAGCCCTAACCCTCTACTGCAAATGCCTGGCTCGCGCTTAGTGCGCGTCAGCGCTGGTCAGAGCTTCGATAAGAGAGACGGCTTGGTCATGGCAAGGCTTACCGAATCATCCTACTGTTTATAAACTAGGTTCCCCAGTAAACTCTAAATAATAAGGGTACCCTTTTTTCTACTATTCAGCTTTAATAAGGAGACCCCCAAATAAAAAGGGGAAAAGGGTACTACTGGGGTACCTAGTAAAGCTGCTAGCCAATTATGCATACCTCAGCCCTGTGCCTGAGGGCAGCTACAAGCACCTTGAAACTCTGAAACCTGAGAAACCTGAACACCCTCAAGTCTGAACAGTAATCCCTTGGCTTTAGGCTTTAAGGTTAAGGGGTTTAGGGTTAAGGTTTAGCGGTTTAGGGGTTTTGGGGTTAAGTAAAACTGCCTAAGATCCTGAACCACCAAACCCTGACCCTTCAAAAGAAAGACGCTCGCGACCAGCCAAGATGAGATGTAGTCCAAACTCCTAGTCTCCCTCTTGGTAACCCTTTAATACTCTCCCATATAACACCCCTTAAGGAGTTTAGACCCTAAACTCTAAACCCTATAGAACCCCCCCTTTATGGAGTTTAGACCCTAAACCCTCAACCCTACATAACCCCCCGTTTCAGCAGTTTAGACCCTAAACTCTAAACCCTAGACTCAATATGTCCCCTCTAGTTAAGAAGTTCAGACAAAACCTCAGATAGTCCCAAGCCTTCCAAGCCAGAAGAGGCTGAAGCACCAGAAAGGCCTGGATAAGACTTTAGTTCTCTCTTCTTCTCGGTATTAGGGTTTAGCGGTTTAGGGTTTTAGGGTTTAAGGTTTTAGGGGCTTTAGGGTTTTGGGTTTTATGGTTTTGGGTTTAGGTTCTAGGGTGTTAGGGTTTGGGGTCCTCCTACTTGCCAGGATGGATGAGGGGTTTAGGGTGCCAAACTTCGCAGCAATAAACTCTAAATCCTAAACCCTAAACCCTAAACCAATAAACTCTAGACTCGTAACCCTACACCCCTGAACCCTAAGCCCTAAACCTTCAATCGAGGGATGCCGCGTATAGGCTCGAAGAGGGAGAATATGAGCCATAATGTAGACTCTTCATAGGGTTTAGGGTTCAGGGTTTGAACTCCATAAAGGGGGTTATATACAGGGTTATATAGGTGACTACTATAGGGCCTATTAGGGGGGGTACTACGACTTTAAACTATGGCTCATATGACCTGGTATCCAACTGTCATAGTGATATTCTTGAGGGAGATACTAACTTGGGAATCTGACCGACTCAGCTGCATAAAGTATGGGAGGTAGAGGAGCAGGATTTCGGCCGTGACCAGTGTTCCCAAGCTTACCTGTGACTCCAATGACCAACAGTTCAATAGTAATTGCACCCTAGCCAATACGAATTGCCGATAAAACTGCAGATAACTGGGGTTACACGTAGGCGTCCTCCATGCAAGTCCCTAGACCATCTTAGACCCTAAAACCTGAACAAAGTCCATACAGGAGCAGCAGGGGAGGAAAGATACCCAAGGCACGGATACTGTGACAAGAGGCTCAGATGGTTCAGGGCTTAAGGTGTAGGCTTTGGGGTTTGGGGTTCAGGGTCTAGGGCTTCAAATCTAACATGAAGGGTTTTTCAAGTAACCAGCTTTGTTTGGTTGTCTGAATATCTTTGCGGCGTGATGAAACCATCGACCCAGTCTTCGCCTCTTTCTTTTGGAGGGCACCCTAAACCCTAAACCCCAGTTATCGTCCTTGGGGGCTCGGGGCTGTTGCATCAAGACTGGAGTTTGAGACTCTTGCGGGCTTTTTTCCCTTATGAGTTTTCTCAGTGCTTTGTGGATCTCAAGCTTTAGGGTTCTTATGTTTGACTGTTTTGGTGGTTAGGGGTGCTTGATTTTAGTGATGCATATTCCTGGTCGCAGAAAAAAAAGAGCACCAATCCCACGATCCCACCCAGCACAACGAAGAGAGGGCCACTGTCAACGGATATATTTTGAGACTGCAACTGGGAGGCAGACTTGTACCCCTAAGGTCGTACCCCTAAAAGGTTTCCCCAATATGGCCTTAATACGGCCCCTATATAGTCCCCTGGGGTCCCTTAAAAGGATCCCCAAACCCAGGGTACAACCCTCAGGGTACAAGTCTCAAACCCTTGATACACTCCTTTGGGGCCGGGACCGCCGAAAGCCACAAGAACATGAATTGGATTTATAGGGGTTATATACGGGATAATATAGGGGATGTATACAGGTTATATAGGGATAACAGATGAGAAACTAAAAAATACTATTATGTATTTAGGGCTTAGGGCCCTTACCCCAGTGCTTGCAGCCTCCAGCTGCTGGATTGTAAGCATCGTCCATGGAAGTGCGAAGTTACCGCCGCCTGTAGGGCTTAGGGTTTGAGGTTTGGGGCTTGCAAAGTGGGACGTATGTGCAGGGAACAGGGCCAGCCAAGAAATACAAGGGAACACGTGCATGCACGCCCGAAATACGTTCAAGAAGAACAAGAAGAAGCGAAACTCTTACAAGGACAGCTGTGGTGTAGACCTTTCAGGAATGCGTAGACACCCTGTAACAAGCGCGCTGCGAGTGCAACGTTCTGCAGAACACTGCAAAGGAAACACACACACACACACACACACACAAAGTAAACGTGGTCAGGGCGTACCACAGACTGCAAACCAAAAAGGAATTTACAGCGCTGGGGTCCCTATTATGTTGCATAACCCACCCACGTGAAAGAGACCAAACCGTCCTACCAGTGTCCGAGGAGTTTATTCGAGTGTACCTTGAAGGTGGTTTAGGATAATACCGTGTGACTCGGACTCACAAAAACTACTCAAGAAAATGGAAACTACTATATAATTGGGGCCCTCGGGCTTAGGACCGAAAATGAAACACACCCCACACCGCTGTTCCCCATAATATTCAGTCTATGATACTATACTTGGCTCTTCCATTTTCAGGATGAGAAGAGGGCTTCTGAGGGGAAGTGATTACTGTACTTACTCCTCCTGATCATTCTGAGAGTCGGTGGAACGTATTCAAACCTCATCACCCCAATCCCAGATAATAACAGGTTCCCCAGTAACCCCTTCATGATAATGGTACCCTTTTTCCTACTGTTCTTTTTTAACAAGGAGACCCCCAAATAAAAAGGGGCAAAGGGTACTACTGGGGTACCTAGTCTAGGTTTTGGGTTTAGGGTTTAGGGTTCCAGGTTTTAGGGTTGGACATGAAATGGCTGCTGGTTTCTTTATGTGCTCCCTATATACCCACTGCAATCTTCATATCCCACAGTAAGGATACCTCCCATGAAGCAGGGAGCCCATTTCAATAAACCCTAAACCCTAAAAGGGCCTCAGCTACCAGCCTGAGAACCGTCTACTCGGAGGCTCACACTGAACTTTACTTGGTCTTGGGAGGAGGAAAACAAAGGTTGAAACGTTCGTTTTGTTGGCGGGGCGGGGAGGGGGGGGGGGAGGTGTACTTTTAAATGCCTGGTACTACCCATGAACCCCTGAATAGGACTGAGGGTACTCTAGATGTATCCTAAACCCCCCAAATCCGAAATCCTACGCCTTCACAAGCACACAGGCGCACCCTTGGCTTGTCAGGTCCAGTTCATTGAGGAAACTACTTGGAGGTTCAGGGTAATTAATTGTAATGCATGTACGCATAGCTGGTCCACTTATAACCGAAATATAACCCTCTTAGGAGATTTAGGGGGCTTCTACACGGTCTACGTACAGTTTAATTTGGCTATAATTACCCTGAAGCTCCAAGTGTCCTTAATAATCAACATGGAACCGTGAAATGGGCCGCTTGTAGACCTAAACTCTATAAACCCTAAACCTTCCTTTCAAAAGTGGTGGTTTCCCGAAATTAGGGGGACCCCAATACAGAACCCCGAATACTAGAATCCTTATTATAGTATATTCACCTTATTATAAGGACCCCCCAAAAAGGTACCCCTAATTTTCGGAACCCCCCAAATGGGTTGCGGGGTTCCACGGTTGCTGCGGCGAGTGCATGGGGAAGTACACGTAAATTGAAAGGCCAAACGGAACCTATGTCCTATGCTTATAGAAGACGCCTGAGTGATAAGAGATGTCCTGATCTTGCATTTCTTGAATAATTCTCTTCAACAATTCTATCATAAAGCCTAACCCTAAGCCCTTATGCATGTACCACATGGGACCAAACTATCAGACGAGCTTCTTCCTCCTGTAGACTATCCCAAGGCTTTGCTAAAAGCATCTCAGATTATGAGGTTTAGGATTTAGGGTTTAAGGTTGTTCCTCCAGCTAGCTATATTACATACATAATCTCTATATATATATATATCATGAAGGGTTTATAGTCCTCCCAGAGATGCCTTTGCAGATGATTCGCGGAAGCTTCCATAGCTGATTCCATCTCCCAACATTTTATTCCGCAAACTTCCGCAAAGCTTAATTTGGTAGTTTCCCTAAATAGAGGATCCCAAATATAGACCCCAATACATTATAGTCCTTCTTATAGGGGCCCCCAAAAAGGTACCCGGGAAACGCCAATTTCCTTGGACTTCCTCTCCACTTGGAAGGTCAGGCGGGGATTAGGAAGTCGGCTTCCAAGCCTCATAAGCCATACAGTAACTCCGCTTATCCCCACTATTAACTGACTTACTAAGTAGGGGGTACCCTATGGGGCCCTGGGGATACTTGACCAAACCCTAAACCCTAAACCCTAAACCCTAAACCCCTAAACCCTAAACCCCTAAACCCTAAACCCCAAAACCCTAAACCCTAAACCCTAAACCCCTAAACCCAATGACCTTCTGGGATTCTCCTGAAGAGCTTCCAACTCTCCACCAACTTTAGCTAGGTTCCCCAGCTGACCCAAATAAACATCACTTTGGGAAGGGGTATTGTGAACCCTTTTAACCACAAAATAAAATGTTTGAAGCCAGAACAAAGGGGAAGTACGGAATCCCATTTAAGCTCCCTAATCCCTATGCCCTAAACCCTTTTAATTACCCTCCCACCATCCAATCCACTCACAGGCCTGGAGAAAACAGCCATTTTGTGTAAATGTTCATGGCCTGAGAGTGTTTAGGGTTTAGGGTTGGGTCTAGGGTTTCGCTCAGGGCTTAGGGCTCAGGGTTTAGGGCTTTGGGTTAAGGCTGTCTCCAGCAAACCCCTAAACTCGCATTTATCCAGGCAGGGTTTGCATGGCCGCATCTTGAGTTGGGGAATTTGAGAGATCCTTCCGTCACAACATTGAGATCCCTGCCACAAAGGTTCTCTCAAGGAGGGGCTTGCAATTTCAGGCCTTCTTCTTTGTAGGCCTAGGCCCTAAAACCCTAAAGCTATACAGGCAAGAAACTGACGCCCTTGGCACAGCACATCAAACGCTGGACGTAGAATGCGGAAGCAGCAAGATTGTATTGTGCCGCCCCCAGCACGCCTGCAATGTGCAGGCCACTAATCGCCATCTTGCCGTCAACGACTTTCATCACTGGCGTGCCGGACCAGCCGGGTTCCGTTTTAATGTCGTGGAATATGGTACCCGTAAGAGCCGTGCGTGCTGCGGTGTCATACAACTTTCCGCTGCTGACAACCAGGTTTCTCCAAGGGCCCTCCTCACGGAGGGAACATCGGATGACAAAGAAATCACGTTTGATGTCATAGGCGACACCCCCTCTAAACACCGTAACGCCCGCAGCGGCGTATGAGCGTCAAGTCCATGCAAGTCTTGGACCGCGGACCATTGTACTCTAAAGCAGTGACTGATTAGGAGGGTTTAGGGTTTAGGGTTTAGGCTTCAGGATTGTTTGTTTAGGGCTTTAGGAGTTTTGTGTTGAGCATTCACAGCTCAGGGTTTAAGCTTGAGGGTTCAGAGTTCAGACTTTAGAGTCAGCATTGTTGTTCAGGATTTACTGTTCTGGGTTCAGGGTTTAGAATTTAGAGTTCAGAGTTTGGGTTGAGGACTTACGAGATGTTGGACTGTTGTGCTTTCGAGGCCTATAAAAGCACATAAGGTAACAGGTATCAGGGAAATCCTGGTTCTCACCAGAACTAAACTAGAATGGAACCCTCAAAGGGCCCTGTAACGACTTCTTTCCGGGGTGTGGGATGAGAGCTTACGGCCAGGATTTCGGATTGAGGAGCCGGTGTAACTTCTCTCGTGCAGCACGGTCCCCTGATTTTTGGCGACCCACCACATTGCAACTAAAGCCATGTTTTTTCCATTATCCCTATAGCTTAGTTCAAGCTTCTTAAAAACAACCCAAGACGTGGGATTCAGGTTTGTCAGGTTCGGGGTGCCTTGAGTTCTGCTAAGGGTTTGGGGGTATAGCATATTACATGCGGTTAATTAAGATTGGTGAATATCCGGACTTCAACACAAACCCTTCTTTCAACCGTCAACCAAGATGCCATTTAATTGTCCATTCTCTTTTCCCATGTTTGCCCCAGGCCTAGCCTAAACCTCAGATATCCCTGTATATCACATAATAAACCAAGCCATAACCCTAAACCCCTTGCTAACTTACTTACTACGCTCCCTGCGCCTCCAATTAGGGTGTACGCCTGTCTGAGGCTTTAGGTTGCAGGGTTTCACTGTTTTCAAAGGCTGACGAAACGTTCCTGGATGGGTTCTGGAAGCCGAATTAAGCTTTAGGCGCCCACTGCCTGGTGGACACACCTCAAACCCTGAACCCACGTGAAAACCATGCAAAAGTTCAGAAAGGTTGACTGGAGCCCCAAATCCTCGTGCTGAGTATGTTTAGGCTAATTGCAAGCATCCAAGTCTTCAGATAATATCGTGCCTAGTCACAGGAAGGACACTTCATACACACAATCCCAACCCCAACACCTTAACCTAGATCCTTAAACCCGACACCCCAAGCCTAAGCCCTGAACCATGACCTGAAACATTGCTAATCTCAGTTCCTCAGTAGAACCTCATGCAGCTAAGGCGTGATATTCGCAAGAACTCACCCTGAACCCTAAGCCCTAAACTAAAAAAACTGCACAAAACCCTAAACCTAGGCTCAAATTTAACCCGTCTTTCAGGGCCCACCCAGGGCTTACGGCGCCCCCCCCCCCACATTTAAAAGGGCTAGAGGTTGGAACCCTAAGTTGAAACCTGGGTTTCACGCGAACTTATAGGAGGTAGGGTTTAGGAGTTTCGGGTTTAGGTTTAGTGTTTAGCCTAGACCCTAGGTACCCATAATGAGTACTGTACTTTTCGGGTTATATACTGATTACCATTTTGGTTCCGATGTTTGTTTCCCATGTTCAACCCCTTGACTTAAGGATCTTACCATCTCAGTTGCTAGTTCATGTCCTGATTCTCCAGTGATACGGGTCCTACCTTAAACCTCAAAAGCCAGTTATAATGTCTATGCACCCCTGTAGAATGACTCTTTAATACTCTTGACCATGACCCTACATAATCCTCATATGCCTAGACGCTATAAACCCTAAACCCCGCTAAGCCCAAAACCCCCAATCCTAAACCGTAAACTCTAAATCACAAGCCCTAAATCCTAGACCGTAAACTATAAATGCTAAACCGTAGACCGTAAACCCTAATCCCTAAATCCTCAACTCTAGCCCCCTAAACCGTAACTCCTAAACCCTAATCCCTAATCCTAAACTCTAAACCCTAAACCCTACTTCCGGTTCCTAGACCCTAAACTCTAAACCCTAAATCCTACACCCTAGTCCCTAAATCCTGAACCCTAAACTCTAAATCCCTAAACCCCAAACCCTAAATCCTAGGCCCTAATGCCTAAAAGCCTAATACTCTAAAATCTCAATCCCTAAACCCTAAACCCTGAACCCCAAATCCCAACCCCTCAACCCTA
>CAJNIZ010007389.1:4184-16204 GCA_905231905.1 Symbiodinium pilosum
CTAAGTAGGTTATAAGTAAAACGAACCTCCAAGTAGCCCCCCTTAAGTAGATATGGGGGGTTATAGGGGTAATATTGGGGTCATGGAAAAGAAAATGGAAGCTGCTACTTAGGGTTTAGGGTTTAGGATTTATAGTCCTCCCTTAGTAGATAGAATATTGGGTACATGGGATCTTATTATAGTATTCCCGTAGCCATATTCTATCTACTTAAGGGGGGGCTATAAGGGTCGGGGGTTGAGGGGTTTAGGGGTTTGGAGTTTAGGGTTGTGCGGTTTGGGGTTTGAGGTTTGGAGTGTAGGGTTTAGAATCTTTAAGGGCTTTTATGGAACATATTGGGGCAGAGATGTTCACGGTTTTTAAGGTATACAAGGGTCTATAGTCACACAGAGGTATATAAACTGGGTGTAGGGCTTAGAATTTTAGAGTTGGGAGTTTCCAGAAACAGGGTGGCAAATCTCATACACCCTAATAATATACCAGAATCCTTCATCCTTAGCTTGGAAACTTTCGAGAAAAGGAACCCCTAGTTCTTGAACCCCCCCAAGCCAGGTGACGGCAGTTGTTGAGTTTCAAAGACCTTGAGCCATAACTTCCCATGAACCCTCCACTGGCTTGCCTTTGGGACCCATCAACCCCCGACATCTCTCCCCACGAGCAGGCTGCTGACCAGTGAGACATACTTGGAGGGTCAGGCGGACTTCGCAAATGTGCCTATAATCCTTATAACAAAGTGGCCCGCAGATGTCCCCGTGATCAACGAACCCTGAGCTCTAACCTGACATAGCAGTTTCCAGTTTCTTCTCCACTTACTAAGTTCCCTGACTCTTCAAGTGGGGCAAGTAGTCTAGTTTCAGGCTCTGGGCTTGTTTGGGTCTAGGGGTTAGGAGTTTGAGGTTTGGGGGTTTGGGGTTTGGGGATTAGGGTTTATTTGGTTTTGGCTTAGGGTTTGGGTTTTAGGGTTCTGGAGTTTGGGGTTCACGGTTTAGGGCTGCGGGCTCAGGGTTTGGCATGCATGCAATTACCATCATGTCAGGGCCATAGTAGGCATAGTTTCTAAACCTTTAAACCCCAAACCCTAAACCCTACCCTCAACCTTATAGGGTCGTGCCTTACTTCGGTTGCGGTTTTTTCAAGTCTGCAACATACTGAGGCAGATTGAGAAGATCGACCCTTGTTTGCTTCAACGCTAGATGAGCTATAGTCTAAGCTTCGTAAAGGGGTTTATAGGGGACTATACAGGGTTTAGGGCTTAGGGTAAAAAGTCCTTAAAGGGGGGGTGTATAGGGGACCATTGGGGGTTATTGAGTGGGATACTAGGAGTTTAGACCATGGATCAGATGCTTGTGCTTGAGGTTACTCTGGCGCTTGTTGTGCGTTCAGTAATGCTGTGGTGAATCAAGTGGACAGCAGAATGTGGAGGTGGGGCCTTGAACCTGAACAATAAACCCTAACTCCTAAATGAGAGCGTGAGTAAAGCTGTGCAGATCAAGGATGTCGACAGGCTTTTCACCACCTCAAGAAGGGTCAGTGGGGCTTGACTACAAAGCATGCCTACATCCTGTATACACAGAATAAGCGATCTCAGCCAACACTTTTAACCTACTTACCGAGCCACGGTGGCCCTCCAAGTAATGAGCCTCCATCAGTCATGACATTCATTGGGTCCTTATTTTGTTGATTGAGGTGACCAAAATCAGCGAATTATGAGACGAGCCCCACCCTGGAATCTAGGATTTAGAGTTTAGGGGCTGTGGGTTTCAGTTTGCGTGTGGATGATCTCAACCGCTCCGAATTAGGTGGCTTCTTAAAGTGGGGGCGGTCCCCATTGTATAGCCCAAAACACCTTGGAAAGGTGCCCTCAAAAAGGGACCACTAATTTCGGACAACCTCCATAGATGGGCGCTAAAAAAGGGTTCTAGGGCGTATGGGGTCGGGAGGCATCCCCCGGGCTCGCTGTGGTGTCAGTCCCAATCTTCGTGGGGAACAAGGGAATGTATCATATACTGTAGGGATTATCTGGGGATTATATTCCCCATTCCCTGCTAAGAACCAGGAAGTCTAAGTCCATAGATACTGGAAGATAACATGGGAAACATGGAACATGACAGGGAAACTGGAGTTACGTAGTGATCTAGGTAGGTTCGGTCTTTTGTTCATGGGAGGAGACGGACAGGACTGAGCGAGAGGCGGCGCGAGAATCAAAAAGTCTGAAATGGCTTGAGTTCATCGATGTGTCTGAGGGTTTGTATGTAGGGCCCAGCAAAATCAGTACTTCTGAGCTTTTGCAAGAAAGGTCCCCACTTGCTGCAAAAGTTGTTAAGTTGAGATTGTGCTGTCAGGGGCCAGGCCAGCATGATAAACCTTCACAGTCAATCTAGGGTTTAGGGTTAAGGGTTGAGGAAATCCTACCAGGCTTCCTAAGATTGAGCTTCTTCACAACCCCCCCAAACCTTACAGAAACTGTCTAAACCCTAAACCCTAACTCCTAATCCCTGAGCCTTAATCCCTAAACCTAAACCCTAATCCCTCAAACCCTACAGCCTAAGTTCCTTTTGATTCTTGAGAGGAACCCCTGCCTCGATGCTTGTGCTTCTTGCTTACAAGGCCGCACATTAGGGAATTCTGTAGGGGATTACTATAGGGCTCATGAAGGGGGATACCCTAGGGCTTAGGGTTTAGGGGTTTAGGGTTTAGGGTTTAGGGGGGAGGTTCTACGATAGCCCACGTATGGTAGTGCTTAGGGTGCCTAGTGTCTACAGGGTGTGTATCGGGCTAAAATTGGTGTCCTGCTCATAAGCCCTTAAATACTTGCTATAATCCGGACGCCTCCGCCTCAGTAGCTGCCAAAATGCGACCCCTAGTTCCTGGAAACCCCCATAGATCGTCGTGTGATAGGGTTTAGGGCAACTGGCTCAAAGTGGGCATGCTTCAAAGACATTCTTGGACGGTCCAGGGGACTTAGTAAGTATACTCATAAACTTTATAACCCGTATGGTAACCCCAGTCATCCCCATTAGAAACCTACTTAGTAGGCCGATTCTTGCTTCTAGCCCAGAATTATATGTGTATATCTGTATATCAGTACATCTATATACACATATGTATATATACATACACATACACACACATAGGTACATATCGAACAGAAGAAAGCAAGTATAACCTAGGCACCTACCAAATACACGATGTGGCTTCTAGCTGTAAATTTGTGGGGTGTATGCATGATTCCGTGTCCCAATGACGGGGGGCTTTGTACGTGGGATTCTGTACATTGGTGTCTGTTTTCTACGGAACACACACATGCTGGAGCGTGCTTGAACCTATTTCTGAAATGATTTACTCAACTCTCGGTGTAAGCTGCTTTCCACAAGCTCATTCAAGAACTTACTCCGACCGTAGACACACTGACTGGCAAGACAAACAAAATGGAAAGTACACCAAAATAGGCTATCTTGGACGTCTTTGCCTATATGCCCTGCAACTACCTTCTATTCAGGCCATTACGTGGGACCCTATACCCCACTTAAAAGTACTGGGAGGGTCTGGGTACGTGTGCTATCATTCAAGTACTCGCTTCTAGAGTCACTCCGCCGTGCCTGGAAGTCATTTTGGCTGCAAATAAAAGGGATGTGAAGCAACTTGCTGCAGATGCTGGAAAGGAGCGTGTGTAGATAGATATGTCTACAGGGTGCCTCAAGTTCCGAGTAACAGCTGTTTCTTTCTGTTTCTTTGCATCAAGCAAATATCCCGCTCAAATGGGCGTCTTCTGCAAATCGTGCTCCGGCATGGGTTTCCTCAAGCTCGTTGTTCTTGTCTGGACGTGCCGCTGTGATGCAGGATTCAGAGGGCTCCGGTGACTTCAGTCTAATGGGAGTAATGCGACTTTTCCAGCGTATGCCGCATTGTGCTTGAATTCCTGTAACTCGGGTTACCTGCAGCTTTGGAGTAATCAACCTGGATTGCATGGTATGCATAGCCCCTGAACAGTACCCTAAGGGTCCAAGGACCCAAATCATAGGGTTTTAGGGCCCAAATGCAATAATATTCATGGTATTTGGGCCCTAAAGCCCTAGTATTTGGGTCATTGGACCCTTTGGGGTAGGTAATTGGGGTTGCAGGTGCGCTTCCGAAGACGTCCTGCCCGGCTTTGGCGTTGGAGCTTTGATTTAGGTAGTTGCGCAGTAAAATCTCTTCAGGTTCAGGCACAGAAAGACATGTCTACCCGGTGTCTTGGATGCCATAAACAGAAAAGCACCCTGAAGCCCTTAACTTTCCCTAAGCCCGCAGCCCCAAAATCCCAAACCCTGATGGAACTGAGGTGGGTGGAAGGCCTCTGCAGACACAGATCCTCGAACAAGGTTTTAGGGTTTGGCACTTTCATGTTTGGGGTTCAGGGTGTAGGGTTTAGGGTTTATGGTTCAGGGTTTGGGATTTTGGTTCAGGGTTTGAGGTTTGGGTTTAGCGTTTGGGGTCTGGGACCTCTGGGGTTCGGAATTTAGGGCTTTGGGGTCTTTGGGTCTTTTGGCAGGATTGGTGCCTCGGGGAGTAGGGTGTTAGAGTAGAGGCTGACGTCTGAACATCCTAGCAGGATTTTGGTAACCCAACTCACTAAACCCTATACCCAAAATGAGTCATCTGATAGTCCTAGAGCTGTTATTTTGGAGGTTAGGGTTGCCATCCTCCTTGACATTAACGAACATTCGACGCGCAGAACGACTATATGATGGTCGTTTCCATGTCGTTTTTCTTGTCCATGTGATTCTGCACTGTTGGGGTACTATCCCCCAACCCTATAAACCCTAAACCCTCAACCCTAAACCGAATTCTTCTTGTCAGAAATGCTGAGGACCGGCGATCAGATTTAGGCTTTCCCTGATCTCCAGACCTCGAGTGCCTGCCCTTATTATGTCTTGTTCTTACTTGGGGCTTACTGGCTTAGGGTTTGGGGTTAGGGGGCTTCATGGTAGCTACAGTTGGGTTGTAATTAGGTAGGAAAACGGTTATATTCTGATTTGCAGGGCCCTTAACCCTACTTATACCTACCCTTGAACTCGGATTCCAGAGGGTGCCTCTCTGGTGCAAGCCGTAATTGAGCATTGAAACTACCCCGAAGCCTAAATCCTAAACCCTAATCCCTGATTGGCTAGCATAGGACCCGCAGCTTTGCGACGGGATCGGTGGTCCATGTGAAGGGCGTGACGGGCAGGACCCGAACCGTTGAGATTTCGAAAGCGCTTCAAACAAAATTTAGGCACCCTTGCAACCCTCCCCAAAGTAAACCTTTGACTCTAGACTGCTCCGTCTGCGGTTGCCGTCGCCCATGGGTTCATCATACGTGCGAAACAGAGACTCAGAGCTTCCAGCAGCCCCTGCCTACCACCTTATGCACAAAGTTGCCTTACGGAAAAAGAGAACTTAATCATTATATTATCCCTATATACGAGTTCTTTTATTCCCTACTAATCCCCAGTAAGCTTATGTACAGAGTTGATGTGTGCAAGGGGCGCTACTTTCAGATTTCGACCGTGCCCGTAACCTGCTCATCCCAGACTTGGAACTACAGAGGCCCGAATGATTGCTTAGACCATAGTCCTAGCTTCCCTGTATAGGTATGGTAAGTCTATACATACCTCAGGAGCGGAAGGAAGGTAACCCAAACCACGGTATAACCCCAGTTCTGCTTTAGTTATCCGTGTTCTTGTCCATTTGATTATAAAGTGTTTCGCCTTACATCGCTATATAACCCTATATGTATATATCTATAATATATAGCTTTGTGTAATCCTTGCATGTACTGGTATAACATCTATATAAACAGATATGTTTGTATATGTATATATGCGTATGCATACGTATATATATATATATATCTCTCTCTCTCTATAGAAAACCTAGGAAGTTTGACTCGGACAGCTCGTGCTGTATGCAGGAGAACCAGGTGCTCTTGCAACATCATCGTCATAGGCACCTCTTTATTTTAAAAGTTGAAGGAGCTTAGGGTTTTAGGTCTGGGGTTCAGGGTTCAGGGGTTGAGGGTGTTTTTGGAGCCTTTCAGGGTTTGGGCGTTAGTTTTGAGGGTTCGGAGTCTATGGTTGGGTGCCGGACCTTCAAGATGTTCCAAGTGCGTGGTTCCGGCCTTAGGGTTTTGGGTGCAGGTACGAAATGAAACATTAAATGGCTCGCGATGCAACCTGTCTCTTGTCACTCAATTACTGCTGCTTCTGCATGTAGGAGCCCCTGCAAAATCACAAACATCAGGAACTAGCACCAAAATCCCAAGTACCCGCTTCTTGGGTACGTGGATCAGAGTCCTTCAGTGGTCCCTTCAAAGACTTCTCAAGTACCCTAAGGGTCCAAGGACCCAAATACTAGGGTTTTAGGGCCCAAAAATTATAATATTAATGGCATTTGGGCCCTAAATCCCTGTTATTTGGGTTTTGGACCCTTAGGGATACCTGCAGCAGGACAGCTGAGGTTCGAAGTGCCAACTAGTCAGCCAGTACACAGAGACCCTCCCAGTACCCTTGAGATTGGGGTTATAGGATCCATAGGATCCCCAATAGTGAGACATAGGCCTGACTAGAGGGTAATTGGAGGGTCTAGGCAGTTATCCTCAAGAAGAACCTAAAATCTTAGTCACGTTTGAACGCTTTTACAAGCCATAACAGCTGTTGCGCAGACCTGCAGAGATGTGGGCACGTCCACAACACAAAACAAGGGTATTGGCCCTATCCTGAACTGCCCGTCATTTTTTCCCGTGCCAGGGGCAAACCTCAAAGCCTAATCCTGAAACACACATGAGTCACCTATAGTCTACACTCCTTGAAGGGGGGGTTGTATAAATGGAATTGTATAGGGAAGTCTTGTAGGGGTTGTTAAGGGGATACTAGGAATTTAGACAATGGCTCACAGAACGTCCCTATGCAACCTCTGAAGGCTTCCATGTAGTCCCCCTGATTGGAAACCCCTATAAGTGCAAGGCCGCCTGTCTTCTGTTATCCTCATTTTCGGTTTCAGGTTTGATCCGTCTACTTGGCGCCAGGGATCCAAGTAGAACTAGTCTGGTAGCATGGTCAGACGATGCTGCCTACTACCCTCTTCTACGACAACTGGTGCCATGATGATGGATGTGTTCCTAGACCCTCCAACCACCTTCTGTTCAGGTGTACCAACTATTGTGGAAAATAAGCCCGGCAAAGGGTACAGGCAGGGTCTTCGTGCATACCAGTGCTACAGCGATTGTTTTTGCCATTGCTGTTTCCGGGAGGCAGGGCACCTGCACGAACACCGCATGGGCACCTCGGTCTCGGGGCTGTGAGAACGGTTTAGGGATTAGGGGTTATGGACCCAAAATTCGATGGAGCACCCATGAGGAAGCTTAGAATCATGCCCCGGACCAGGACAGGAACCTGTCCATCAGGCATCTTCAAAGCGACCCAAATCATGAACTACGGATTCAGGCAGTATTCTGTGTACTGCTGCTTGCGAAGTGGGCGGACAGGCAAATTGGTGAGAGACAGGTATGGTGTTTCTTTTTGCTCTTTTGAAGAGGGGGCAGGTATAGGGATCGCGCACCATTCCAAATTGCCGTATAGGGCATGCTCCTCAACCTTGACGATGCTCATGGCATGTCATAGGAAACAACCTGAGGCTCGCAATGACCCATTGTAGGTTACACTTATAGACTTTGCTGCGGGGCCCAATGCAATTATGGTTTTTAAAGCTAGATCCCCACATATTAGGTGGACCCCCCACCCAGTACTCGCGACTAAGAAGGACAATGGGGATCATATTTGGGTCCTCCTATAATCCTATTCTGCCAGTATTACAGGGTGGGGGTCCACCTAACCCATATAGCCCATTTCAGTTTCCATTGGAATTTTGGTCTGATTCTCCTAACCCTAAACCCTAAACCCATTTCAGCTGTTGTCTAACATCCCAGTATCTCCATTAATAATCCTTATAGTAGTCCCCTATATAATTCCTTATATAACCCCGCGTTAAGGAGTTTAGACTATTGGGTTTTCGGTCTGATCCTCCTTGTCTTTCAGACAAAGCCAGACCAGTGGCTCCCGATATCTGACATTTAAGACCTCTGGTTTTTTTCCGGCAAGCCCTTTCCCTTTTTGGGATCCTACATTTTGTAAGTAATACTAGGAGTATATCGGAGTTAAATTATATGGGGATAATGGATAAGAAAATGGAAGCTACTATACTGGGTTATGTAGGGTTTAGGGGTTTAGGGTTTGTAGGCTCTAGGGTTTAGGTGTTAGGGTGAAACCAGGGTTTAGGGTTTAGGGACCCTTTTTTCAATGCCAGGTTAGCGGGGGTCCTAGACGTACAGGCCGCCGCTGGCAATAATTTTTGGGGTAGTACCTATGTTTTGCTGCACGCTTGTGGTGTGTGGTCATGTTGAAGGAGCACCTGAAACAACAGAAGGACCATCCCTGGCTGAGGGGTGAGGAGCTAAGGGTTTAGAAATTTGCTTCATACGGGTTTACAGGGGAATAGGCCTGGGCTTCAAAGCCTAATCTAACCCCTATAGGGCCAAAAAACACAAGGCCCGCAAACACGCTCCGGAGTTTATGGTGTGGCCTCATCCTTTAAGCTTTTGAATTGTGAGCTCTTGTGAGCAGATTGCCCGGCGCAAGCCGCATCACATGGTTCTACATTCTATTCGGTGCGAAACTTAACCGACTGCGATATCATGCTTGCGCAGGTACCTGCGGCTTACCCTCTCGCAAACTAGAATTGAAACTCATGTAGAACACTTTGAAAAGGAGAATAGTCTGAAGACCTCTACAGTAGCTTGGGACAGTATCTGAGGACTGTCGCCAGGCGGGACAAGATGCTCAGAATGCTATGCCCCGCGGCACATCCTTATAGGGTTCAGGGTTCAGGCTGCCTCGCTACCTTGTTGGTTTTAATGTCTTTGAGGCACTTACTACTCTTATGGCCATAATTTCAGGCGTGGAGCAGTAACAATGGAATCCTTGCGCCCTTTGTTTTGACTCCGATGGCGAGGATGCCAGTGTACAACGGGACTGCATTGGACTGCTAATTGCACGGGTTCTCCTACGAATTACTCACCCCATACTACCCCCCAGGTTCCCCCTTCTGGCTTTAGATAGCCATGATTATCTTAAGAACGCCTTAGTTAAGGGAAACCTTGGAATTAGTATGGGGGGTGGTAGGGGAACCCATGATAATTCTCAGGCTTCCTTCACGACTTGGCTGTTGCCATGGTTCTAGGTCAGCTTTTGAGGGCTGATCGTCCAAGTAGGCAATACGTAGGTACTTGGGATTTCATTTCAGGGTATTGGGTCTTGGTACAAGTGGCTTTCATACCTGGATCGCGAAAGTAGGCAATGCGGTGGCCCAAAGTAGACTCTTGTCCTTCATACCGCCGGAGTCCTCGCATAGGCATTTGCGGGAGAAGTTTATGTATGATGATGTGGACCTGGGCCCTTAGGGAGTTGTAGCCGCAGCTACTGACCACTTGCGGAGACACCACCCAGCCCATGCGAGTAGTAGTGTATTTGTGTATGCTAGCCCCCCAAAGTAGAGATCCTTTACGGGGAGAGCTTCGGGTCCAGGGGCCCGAGCCCCCCATATGGAACCACATGTCCTCCTTTTGCGCCCTCGTATTTTATGGGAAGGCCAATCTTACGTGCGTCAGCCGCAAAAACTGCGTGACCCAAGTGGTCACATGGTCGTATTGGCCTGTGGGGTTTGAGCCTTGTAAAAATGCTACATGTGCCAGTGTTCTGAGGGTTGCATAGTTGGAAGCGGTTATTCGTAAGCTTGTACAATGTCATGTCCTAAACCTTAGGGCGTATCGGATGTAGCCTTTTTTTTTCGGGAGATCTTGGCCAACTTGGCAAAGCTTGCCTTTTTGGGCAACTGGGAGCGCCAGATGTAACTATACGAATACCATGCAAACCTCAGAAGACCGGCTGTCGTGGCATGTTTATAACCCTCAGGGTCCAAGGACCCAACTACTAGGGTTTTAGGAGCCCAAATACCATTAATAGTATAGTATTGGGGCTCTAAAATCCGTATTATTTGGGTCTTTGGACCCTTAGGGTAAGACTCGAACATTCTCATCAGGAGCCCTTTGGCCACCAACACCACCGCCCGGAATCAAGTTAACATGTTGCTGGGCTCTTGTAGAACAAAAAAATACATTTTTATGGATACCTGGGCCCAATATCAATGAAAAAAAGCTTGTTTTTAATTGTATTTCAACAACAACCCAGGTTGGAATTATCCCCACCCCCTTCACCCCTCCCCTCACGAAAACTCGCGGTCCAATACGCAACTGCCTCCCCCAAAGTACATTAAGCCTTGGGGGGCTCCGGTATGGCAAAATGCGTAGGTCACGCAGGATTTAAACTTATCAACAGGTGGATATCAAAATTTTGCAGGACTTTACCAGTCTAAGAACAACCATAATTCTTTCGGTAGCAGCTACACTGGGTAAAGCAAGATCTTTCGTATCCACAGTAGCAACCGCCGTGAAGCGCGTGGATTCTTGTGGAAGCGCGCTGGAATCCTAAAGCGCGAAGATTTGCGGCTTTGTAAACCCTAAACCATTAAACTCTACACCATTAGATTCTAAACCCTTCAACCGTGAAACCCTTAAGCCGCTGGATGTAGTGGTTCATCATGGGTTCCCCTGCTACCCTGCACCCCGCCGCTACTACCGCCGTCATATGGGAACCCATGATACAGTCAAAATCTAGGGCACGCAGGTCATTGCAAGCCTGAAGCTAGCTGTGGCCTCCGGGAACCAAACACGGCAGAACACTACAACATATGGGGGTTGCCCAAAATTAGGGGTACTATTTTGGGAGTCCCTTTAATAAGGACTATAGCATTTTGGGGTCCATATTGGGGTCCCCTTATTTTGGGAAACTACCATATTGACCACAAGGCAAGTTCTCAACACGCGACCCGATGGTGGAGCCTGCCAAGGGAGCAACTTTGGAATGTTTATGAGGGTTGTTCAGTATGATTTACATATGTATACAATATTATATATATATACACATCCTTCAAGGCTGCGTGGTTTAGAGCCAAGTATCCAGGCGTGTGTATCCCTTTTCGAACTGAGATGTAGGGGGAACCGTGTAGGGTTCGTCAAGGTTTGGGGGCTGTTGTATGTTGCACCTTTCTAGGTTGCACTAGCCCAACCACCTTTCCCGAATGTATGCCCTATGAACCTGCCAAATCCCAGCCCATCCCAAATGCTACAGCCTTCGCCCCAAATTCTCAGTCCTAACTCCACTTGAAAGGGCAAACCTCCACACACTTCGAGTACTTGTTGTTGGGCTATAGTTCGCAAACCCCAAGCCCAAATAGAGTTCGAGAGGTGGGTAATCGCATTTGGGAGTCCAGCATATACATAGTAAGTAGGGGTTGTCACAGTTATGGTCATTCTTTTTTGGTCCACGTGATAATACGGCTTGAATTAATCAGGGGACCTCTTTTGAGCCTAGAGCGGTAGCCCACACAAGGCCGGGTTCCTCACAAATAAAGATATTAGAATAAGGAACTAGAATAAGGAACCCCCCAATTTACTAAGTACCCATATTATGGTCACTTATACCTAAATTTCTCGACTGCAAACCAGTAACGGGACGTGCAGGTGGATGGTATCGACGGACAGTACTGAAATTGTAGACTTACCTTCTGGATACCCAAGATTTTGTTTTGATGTGAGCTTGGGCTGAGGAGGGATACCTTGTTTAGGGTGTAGGGTGTCCCCTTAAGAAGGTAGAACATGGCCCTGGGTATATTATAGATTGGGTTTAGGGTGGGAGCTCCGGTTGAACCTCCGAAGAAGAAAGCTCGCGTTGCCTACAAACCTGCTGGAAGTGCGTCCAACGTGCAGCGCAAGGAGCAGGTTCACCAGGTGACGTGGTACGGTGCTCCCGCTGAACGCGCGCCAGACTTTGCGAGTGGCCATGATTATTAAGGGGACTCTACTGAGAACCCCAAATAGGGAACCTCAAGA
>CAJNIZ010007390.1:409-15181 GCA_905231905.1 Symbiodinium pilosum
TCTTTGGTACAGAGGGTGACACACACACACACACACACCAGGCAGCAAGTTGTCAGCAACCTCGGGGGAGGATACGGAAGGATACAGTGCGTGGACAGATACTGCGAGGGCATGGAAGCAAGTGCAGAGCCGTTGTGGAGGAAGAGCTGGTGTCTTTACAAGTTTTCCTTCCATCACCCACACATACACGGAACAAGCGTAAAGAGGGCAGAAGGCACAGAGACAGGTCTCTCGCGTTTGTATCTGCAGGTAATCTGCTCCCAGTACTGAATCCGTGCTCTTGCCCCCCCCACCTTTGATATCACGGTCGAATTTCCTTGACATGACCCCGCTAAAGTCTTCAAAGCAAACCCGAATAGCATCCGCTTGCAGGCTAAAGAGATATCTGAATTTCGCGTAGTTCCCACATCTGCTGCGAACCATATCCGCAGAGCTTTGTTCAACTGGAACATATTCCCTTTATGGTTTGGCATTTGGGGTTTGAGTTCATGATGGTTCATGGCAAAAAGCAAGAAAATCCAGCCGCATCACGAGTAAATGCACTTTTCTTCTGGGATTGAGGCCTACTGCTTCACCTTCAAATCGAAAGTGTAACGTTGGGACACTGCACACATAAATGCCCACACAATGCAGCCGAAGCTCTCTCCAACCATTTGGCTCCATCCACCTGGAGGCTCTCAAAAGGTTTTCGTCTTCCGGGGTATGACAAGGTCACCCAAAGGGTCCAAAGTACCTATATGGTACAAAGTATGGTTTCTGTAATAGAAACCTCCCTTATGGTTTGGGCAAGTATTCCCTATATGGGTACTTTGGACCCTTTGGGTCAGGGATCCGAGGGCCTGGGGGCCACATTGGGTCCAACGTGGTTTTCAAGAATACCACCCGCCTTGCTCACGTTAGCCAGGAAGCCAAAGATGTAGAATGTTGAAAAGCTGACATCCAGAAACCTAAGCTGGACGGCTGTTTTTTCAGAACATTTTGTTTAACCTACCCTTGTCGAGCCTCAGGGCACTGTCCTGTGGAGTCTTGTTGAGGCTCGAGGGACGAAACGACTGGCATCAGGGTCTTTAGACTATGTAACCCGACGGCTCAAGCCTGCTTAGTCTCATCTTAAAAGGGCACTCAAAACGCCCAAACCGTACACATATTGCGAGAAGCCATCAGACGCACCGACGCACCTCTACTCTTCCTATGTAGTGTTTCCGGGGTACGGATCATTCAAAGAAGAGAGGCCGGAAGTGTAAACGCTTCGTCTGCAAGCTTAATCCTAACCCGCCAGCCCTGTCCCTCCATGGGTAGGTTAGTGCAGGCGCACGCCAAGTCTGTGAAGTCGACACGTTCGGTTGCGCAGTGCTGTCACTAAGCAAACCGAACTACAGAAGCCTGACCCCGCAGGCATGCTTTCAAAAGGCGGCCTTGCACCTTCCACGTGAAGGGGCTTGCTCCAGTATGTTCCAAACTCTTCCCAGCTTCAGCCTACATTGAGCCCATACTTCAAAACCCCATCCTTTCCGCTGCTTCCGAGCCATGGACTTGTCTTCTTTCCGGATTCTTCGGCTCCTTGCTGTACGATGTCGGGTTGATTGCTTGTGGGCTCCACATGAACCCACGTGTGTTCTTCGGAAGGATGCCTGGAAACTGACCGCTGCTTTTGGGACCAGTTCACGCATTCTTTAGACTTGTGGTGCCTGCCACCACATGATGCAGACACCACCAAGTTTTAATCGGGCAGCATTGTGGCAATCGCTGGCCCAAGACCAACCTGCGCTTTTGACACCAGACACGCTCTCAATATGCCCTTGCGCGGAATAAGCGTCAAGGATTGTGCTGTGTCAGTTGGGCAAGCCCTCGGCCACGCGACCTTTCTGTCAACAAGAGAGGCACTAATTCTCGGTCGGAAACCTCTGACAACCTGACACAACAACGGGCTAAACTTCGGCTTGGTTTGGCTGGCCGCGTTTTTTGGTCAGATAACTGTACTATAACGCGTTACAACACATTTACAGGAGCGGGATCGTACCTTGAACCCTAAAGCCCTGAGCCCTGCAGGATCCCTAAGCATCACGAAAGCCTGACCTCTCAGCCCAGAAAAGCCAAGCGGCCAAAGGAACCAAAAGAGCACGCTCTTGCAGCGCCACCACCGCAGCTGCCAAGCCTTCTCCTCGTTTCAGGAGTGCTTGAAAACCCCTTGGAGATTCGCAAACCCTCCCGATGCAATCACCCCTTACTACCTTTGCCTCTTTCGTCCAGGACTTGCGGACCACAACCGACCGCCGCTGGATGATTGCGAGGAATATGATGAGCACGTCCCCCATGCAGGCAGACAAAATGCCTTCAGGACATGTATGAGAGAACGAGACGGCCCTTCACAGAAGAACGTCACATACAAAGACAGCGACAAATTGCTGAGGAACACCTATGAGGGCCGGCATGTGACAACCCTATTTAGGTGAGCGTCACATAGGGACTCCTCGAGCAGGCCGACTACTGTTTACTTTTAGCCCATGACTGCCAAAAAGGCGGCTACATGCGCAGATGCTGGAAAACCATGCTGAGCCAGTCAGAGCGCCGACTATGGCTGCGCGCAACATACGCTCTCCGAAGTTTTGCGGCGGTGCGCATGCTGAGTCTGAGTCGGGCGTTGTGGAAGTGCTGATGAAGAAGAGAGCATTGACGGCACCCGCTGACACCAGCTTGAGAATGATGAGCGCGGCGCGGACTGCATGCGACCTGAATAAGCTCACATACTGCATGGTGATCCACGGGTGCATAGCACGTACCAGCACGAAGACGCGCTTGTACCAAGGACTTCTCAGAAACTCATCCACCGTGCTGGCTTTGGCAGTCTTGAGCACCACCCATTCGTCGGCATGCATGCGACTTTCCCTGGCCACATACTTCTTCACGGTCACGGACACCCCGTGGCTCTCCGATGTTCGCATGTGCCTGACAAGGAGAAGAAAAGGCTTTAGGTTGGGTACTGCCCACCTCTAACAGTCTATATTACGGGGTTACAGAGCTGGGGCAATACCTAAGTGTCAGGCCATTCGGACTGCACAGCTTTTTGGCTAGCGACTGGGACCTGAAAGGGTCCGAGTATTTTCGGGCTTGAAAACATGGTAACTTGCTGTGGGATATACATGTAAACTCATATATGGGATCCAAAACTGTCGCGTCAGAAATGCTTGAAGCCATGTCTGGAATTTTACGCACAAACCCCTTGACTCGTCAGATCCCTGAATGAGGTTATACTCGTCAATTGTGCGCAAGTGTAGTAAAGTACGACCTAGGTAGCGATATTTCTTCCCCTAAGGATCCAAATACGCAAATACTACCTACATTGGGCCCTAAAGTCTGTAAATATGACCTACACTAAGCTATTTGAATCCCTAGTGATCCCTAGTGTGGGAGGTCTTAGTAGGGCGTCGTAGGAACGATGTGGGTAGACATACCATTCCTCCCACATGTCAAGCATGATTGATGTGCTGGGCAACCCCTGTGGAGCCGTATGTGGAAGCTACAGCATCGAAAAAGCAATAAACTCACTGGAATATGCTAGATGTTGTCCCACTCGCGCTTTCAAAGATGGGATTGCAAAAACAAAATGCAACCCTACCTTTAAAATTTAATGGGGGCAGCAGAAAATCTGAGGACCCCAACTAACGAGCTGTAGTTAGGGTAGTTCACGGGTTTAGGGTAGTTTAGGGGTTAAGCGTTGGCTTAGAACTTACTCCAAGGATCCTCCAGTGGCTCGGGTTAAGGGTAACTGCCAGCACAAAGCCTGACATTTCAGCTGCTATTCGGCCATTTCTGGCTACTGATGCGAAGATTTATAGCACTCAAGAAGTCATACTACTGATTACCAAAACACCTTTAGCACCAGTATGCACCTGTGACTCTAGCTAGTTACTGACTGCTGCACAAGAGATTTTAAATCTTGTTCAACCCTCAGGGGAGAAGTTAAAATGTCACAAACCCCGTTAGACCCTTGACCCTGAACCGTGCACCCTGACCCCTGTGCAAAATGACAAGCCGCTCTTGGCCAATGTGGGTTTCTGCTGCGCGCATGCTCTGCCCATCCGTACCTTGCTGGTGGGTAATGGAGAGCTTCACAACTTGAACGGGGAATGGAAGCGATGATTCTTTTGGAGTTGAGAATTAGGATACCGCTCAGGGAGCTAGTCAAGGACTTCCAAAGGTATCCATGCCTCTTCCCCATTTCACACGAGCAAGGTGCGGCTGTAGTATGCATAGACCGAAGAGACACAGCGATTGACAGCCACCACCTGAGCGACCTGCACAGATGCTCGTCTGAGGGACATCTGAGGGGGCAGTGCTTCAAATCTCAAAAACATTTAGGGATTTTGGGATGGACCCGCAAAGGTTTTACCCCTAAACAGCCTTCTCCAGAAGGCACCCAATATTACCCCCAACAGAACCCTACCAACCCCCAAGGCTCAGCTGGATCCCCTGTAAGGGAACCCCAAACCGTTAGACAACAATAGGTACTGGTAACCCCTTCATACTCATATAAAGGACCCCTTCCACCCGTACTGTATCAAATATATCTCTCAAAATATGATGTCTCTTATGGGAAATACTTAATAAACGATATGAAACGTGCTGTGTGGTTCCTTACTTACATCATGTATAACCAGGACCTGTGCCAAGACAGCGCTTCAGCAAATAAGCCGTACCAAATACAGCAATAAATTGTGAAGATTACAAACGCGCGCCGGACATCCGCGGCGCCCGCTCCAAATGAAGACGGCCTTCAACCTAAATTGCCTCCAAGAACCGGAATGCCCAAACATACAAAACACAGCGCGAATAGGTGCAGATGGACTGAATGCAGGTTCGCGTCTGGAAGCGCAAAATGCTAAAGCAGAGAGGCACAATGCAGTTGAATGCTTCAAGCTCTTAATCCGAAAGCCGTCACCCTCCACGACAACTTACTGCGGCTGGTAGGGAACAAGGGAACATACTCCCTGTATGATCTCTAGATATACTGTACTATATTCCTTTATTCCCTTCTAGCCCCCAGTAAGAGACGCAGTCTAGATCTTGATGCCTAGACTGCTTCAGGGTTAGCTCCCGCATATAGACCCATAATAATCCCCATAGAATCCTTCCATGGTGTCCCATATGGTTCTAGGGGAAACCCTAAACCCTAGTTTGGCCCTGCCTTGGGATGCATCATGTCGGCAAGGAAATCGGCATCTGGCAGGTCAAACCTTTGCCAACAGCGATATATGGGGGTCAGCAGGGCCATAGTATACTGGGGTCTACATGGGACCCCCCTTTAATGGAAAACCAGATGCGTGGTCGAAGGTTGTGGTTGGGTCACTTGGCAAGGGCAATTAGTTTCTGATGGTTAGAACTGGATTGGAACGGAGAAATGGATCCTTACAGTAGCCCCCAAAAAAATCGCTCGTCGGAGTCCCATTACAGTATCCCTCATCCCCTACTCAAAAAAAGGCGCGAATAAATATCTTCCCATCCCAACCCGTGAGAAAATAAGATAGGGATCATTATATTAGCCTACTAATATAATAATGCAATAATATAGTAATATATTCATATAGTAACAGAAGAATATACTAAACTAATATACTAAAAAAGTATAGGAATATAATAGTACAATGATTCAAAGGAGGGTCTGGGGTCAGGTACCTGGGCAGGTCAGATACCCGGCAACCCGAGGAGATAAGACGACAAAGCAACTCTCGACAGGTGCGGGGTACCTGCCAGATATGACACTTGGGACCCCCCCAAAATGGTACCCTGAGGGAACCTCCATATAGTCGCCAGGCGCCATGAGAGGATCTTGGATAGCTTCTTCTTATACACAGGGTACTAGAGACCTTCAGGTAAACATGCTACCCAATTGGCAATCTGAAGCCTGCGTGTGGGCAATGCATGATTCATGGCTGTGGTCTGCGAGCCTGCGGATTAGCCCTCCCCTTGTCTCCAAACCCAAGACTCCGCCTGACAACGCTCCCTCTCCCGCCTGCTCCAACCCTGAGAGGCTTTGGCCCTACAACTACAACATAATAGTTTCTACTTTCTTTCCATTATCTCAATAAAAACCCCTATAGATAACCACCCCATATACCCCCAATATAACCCTAATATCTAAAAACACTGTTGGCTATGTGGGTTGAAGGAATAGATCCCCAAAAGTGGCTCTAAATCAACTAATTCTTGTCCCCACTAGCCACCAGTAAGAACACTCCCTCGGCCCCTCAAACCCGGAACTCAACAGCCCCTCCAAATCCGCGAGCTTCACGCCTGGCAAAATTTTCTAACATGCTCAAAGCCCTAAATAAAGATCCTGAACCTGAAGACAAGTTTAGGTTTTAGGGCCTGAACAACCCACTAATTACCTGGAAGGCCTCTGCATGTAATCAGATGGCTTGTTTGGTAAGGACCCAAAACCTCCGCCCCTACGCCTTATAAACACTATATACTTATGCCCGAAGTCTGTAAACCCTAAATCCTAAGTCCCGAAAGCCTAAACTTCCTCCAAGAAACACGCTGCTCAGGCAGCCTGAACATCGAGATACCATCCGATGCACTGCCTTTGTTTTTGAGATTTGGGGTTTGGGGTTTAGGGTCAGGCTTCAGGTGCGGGCACCTGATTCCTTTAGGCTGTACACCCTGAAGCGGAGCGCCAAGCTCAAAAACATTGACTGGTTGGGGCTTCTAGGCCTGGACCGTGAGTTGGAAGCTGGGATTCATGGTTTTGCTAACTAACCCTAGGGATCCAAGTATACAAGAAAAACACCCAAAGTCTGTAAATGTTACCTACATTGGGCTATTTGGATCCCTAGGGTAAGCTAAGATGCTCAATCCCAATACCCCCAACCGCTGCCACTGCTTTGCTTGTCCCTACATGGACAGAGGCGCGCACTGGGTGGTTGCAACTGCCGGTGTGAGTGCTGGCTCCTACTTAAACATATAATCATATATAATGTAGTAATTTCCATTTTCTTTTCCATTATCCCCAAATAACCCCATAAACCCGAATATTACCCCAGTGGGAAAACCTGCATGAAAGATCGGGTCCGAACAGTCTGAATGCCGGGAATTCTTCAAGTCTACTCGGGAAGCTGCTTCAAGGCCCTTGACTTCTGGGCCCGCCAAAAAAAAGGGGGCCAATAAACCGCGGAAAACTGTCGAATGTGCACAAGCAAGTAAACTCCTTGCCATTCTGAGAAGCCTCCATATCTGCTAAAGCTCCATCCGCGCCCCATACTTGCCGGTCCATGAATACTGAAAACCGGACAGGGGAGGCTTCAGGGCGCAGGGCTCAGGTTGGTTGATTTCTCTGAGAGAGAGAGAGTCTCTGCATGCCAAGGTACACGTCTGCAGCCACTCGAGTACTGTACCTCATCCTCAGCTGGGGTCAGAAGAGGCTAAGCAATTAGTCACAACCCGTCACCCAAAAAAGTGTGCACCACCCAAAGGCTACCTCCCAGTTCATCATCCCGATTGACACTAGAAAAGTCTGCAGAATCGCAACGAATGACTTCGGGCGCATCCTCCTCATTTGCCAAGTGCTGTTGGTTACGACCGGCCTCCTCAGACAGGGGAATACAGAAGAGTGAGCACCAAAGTCAGCAAAGCTGCGGCCAGGGGGGGGGGGGAAAACAGCTACTGGTGCTGGTGGCTTCTTCACGGCCCTACAGCGATCCCTACATAGCCTGCCGTTAAAGCAGACTGTGTTCATCCGCTTGAAGCACCCTAAAGAGGTCAGACTTCGTGGTGTAGCATGATTTGCCCAGTCCTCTTCTCGAGACTGGACCAGTAAAGCAGCCTCCACTTCCACCCTCCACAGCAGCGCAATTCAGATTAATCAGAAGTTTTAGAGCTCCCCTCACTGATTCAAAGCAGTATCCTGCTACTCATCGCCTGCGGCCTACTTATGAATGGAACCAGATATACGGCAACACCTTGTGTGGGACAAGACCTACTGCGCGCGACTCTCCTCAACCATTCTTGGAGGCTGTATAATATCCCCATGGTACCAAAGAGGCTTTGGCATGCTCATCCTGATTCCACTAGAAGGCTGCAGGATGGCTGCCCACCTTGACAAAGAACGCCGGGTGTCCAGGCGAACGGCGTACAGTAACAAGAGGATGAACAACAACAAAGCCTTGGCTGGTTGCTATAAGCACTGTGGAGGCAACAGCCCATTCAGAGGGGTCTCCATACCAGAGGTTTGCGAAACATTGCGAAACAGGGCCGGACTTGTTCCTTTATGAAGAGCTGCTCGACATGGTGGGAGCCTAGCCTCTCTGCTGCTGAGGGGCGCTGCAGGATACGATGCAGGGAACGTACGTGTAGGAAAGCCACTTGCCCTTGCCCAGATTCTCGAAACCTTCTGCGGAAAAGACCTCTGAGGCCGTGGAGCACTGTACCACTTTTATCAAAGTGTCCAGCAAGGCACCGAAGAGAGTCAGGTGAGTTGTTTGGCACAGGAGTTCTGGGCCATCGATCCCGTCCTCAACAGAAAGCAAGGCCAGGCCCCTCGTCGACCACGTTCCTTCGTCCTCATCCCAGAAAGCGCAGAAGGCCCCCGCACTCGTGGCAGGCAAGCGGATGTCAATGGGCCTTGTTTTCAGAACCAGCAAAGGCGAAAATCGGAAAATCCAAAAGGGCGAGGAAGCATCTTATGGCATCAAACAAAGCCAAACTTGTTTTTTTTCGAATTCGGGCTTCCTTGCCAGCGAGGTCAATGGGATTTCCCGGCCATCAGACCCACGGAAGGTAATGCTGACGGGTGGGGAGACCAGCCGGCGGCCCTCTGCATCCTGTCTGGGCATGCCCTCGGTGCTGTCTGTGTTGCTTAGCCTGGGTCGCTGTTAAGGAACTTAAATTAAGTTACCATAATGGGTATATGAGTATATATAGTAAATAATAGGGTTTCCCCAATATAGTAACTTAAATTAAGTTCCTTAACAGCAACCCAGTAGCTGGTCGGACAACTCGGCGGAGCCGACCGAGACGCTGAGCACTACGAGCCCGTCAGGGCTCCCCGAGGCCGCTGCGGCCTGCTTTAGAACGACCCTGGTGCTAGGTACTAAATGCAATCCACTAGTCCGGTAGTTCTTTTCTATTCGGAACCTGTTCTTCAGTCACTAGCTGAATGAGAATCCTGATAACCCTGTCAGGTCCTCACAACTCGGAGGTATGCCTCCCCTGCCTCTTGGGTTGTTGTAGGGACGATGCTGGCTTTACTTGAACGGGAACGTACTGGAGTTTAGCCGAATTATAGAGGAAGGTTCTGGAAACTACTTTTTCTCCTGCGGCCGCTAAGCACGAATCATATGAGGAGTCGCAGGTGTATAAATCAAAAACAAAGCTTGAACCATTATCAACACTAAGGTTCTGTGCTCCTTGTCTAGTTATGATACAAGGTGCCTCAAGCAGACCTCAACATAAAATTGGTATAATAGCTACCGTGCTTAAGCCGTCTTACACACACAGCTGCGACTTCATCCCTGTATGACCCTACAAGAGCAGAGCGGAACCTGGGCAATGACATCCACCGGCACCTCGAAAAGCACAAGCAGGACTTGGGATGTTCTTGGAGAACATATGCTATCAAAAGCGGTTTCCATTTGTGTTTTCTGTTATCCCAATATCTTATAATATATCATAACGTGATATGGTCTTGTATCTTAGATAGGAGTATGCATGTATCCTGTCGATCGGCTGCAGACCGCATTGCTGCATGCCCTGACACAGCAAACAGGCAGCAACACTGCTCGGGCGAGAGTGCCAGCATGATAGCGTATCCGGATGCAATGAGTCTCACTTGTTTCTGGTCCCGATAAGCACATCCTACAACCTGTCTGAAGCCTACATTTGGGGGAGTTCCCAGCATTAGGGGTGACTTTTTGGGGGTCCAACAGTAAGTATTACAAATATACTACATTATATTGGGGTCTATATTGGGGCCCCCCTTATATAGGGAAACTTTGTGGTGGACTTAAACCCCAAATCCTAAACTCTAAACCATTAGGAATGCGTTGTTGTTGTTGAGATGCTTTGACTTGTGCCCTTTTACTGCGCGGACTGACCAGCTGGCTGCCAAAGACCAAGAAACCAAGTTGCAGCTCTCATGGCTCCCCCAAGTTACTTTCTTACCTTTTCTTTATGTTTGTTTCACCTTTCCCAAATCACCTTTTTTCCACCTCTACCTTTTCTTGGCTACCTTTAGTTTACCTTCATTTCACCTTTGTGAATTATCTTATATGCCCCAAGAAATACAGATCAGTCATAACCCAAGTAGGCCAATCTAGATATCATCAGGGTTTAGGCTTTATAGGTTTTCGGGGTTAGAGTTTTGATCTCAGTCGACTTCAGGGCTCAATGCACATGTGCTTCTTAAAGGGCTGACATACAGGGCGTCCTACAGCCAGAAGCCTGTGGAGCAATATCTCGTTCCCTGAAGCGAAGCAGCAGCTAGGCTCCGATAACCCCTGTTCAGACTACAGGGTTTAGGGTGTAGGGTTTAGGGTATTAGGGTTTACAATCCTTGGGAAGCTCTAGAAACTCCCGTGTAGATAACCGGTAAGTACATCCCAGTCGCACTCCACTTCAAAAAGAGGCGAAATGGCCTAAACCCTAATCCCGCCAGACTAATTCCTGGAGCTTGAGGGGGAGTGGGGGAGTGATTGCGGGTACCCTGACAGGATTGTATAGGGATTATTATGCCATCCACTCCCCCAGTCTCCCTTAAGCACCAGTAAGACTAGCGCGGACGCCCACAGTTGGCCTCAACGCTCGCATTCTCGTTGAGCACCGTCAAGTTACGGTCGAGGTTTTGGAGGCTGAAGCTGTTCCTTTGAGAAGGTGTCTCTTGTTTACTGGGTTGTTGTTAAGGAACATAAATTAAGTTACTACAACAAGGAAACCCCATTATTCACTATGTTACTATCTACCCATATTATGGTAACTTGATTGAAGTTCCCTAATGGCAACCCGGTTTAGGGGAGTAGGAGTTCACATGAGGTTGAGGGGTTTGGGGGTGCAGCTACATAGGGTTAGAGGTTTGAGGGCCCAGGCTTGGGGGGGAGATGTCAGTTCCAGATTTCCTGCTCCCAAGCAGTGTACCAACCCTAGCAGGTTCAACATTGGGAGCACAGGGAAATGGTTGCTGAACGCCATCGGCGCCCACAGAAGTCTTCGCAGGTTTTTCCGATGGAGCAGTCTCAGAACTTCGCCCAAAATCGCGCTCCCCTCCAGAGCATCTTCTGGAGATGAGCTTCGGGAGCCGATCCTGCGTGGAGCCTCCTGGCCACATGGGGTTCAGCTCTCGACAGTCCTGTTCCTGCTCATTGTCAATTGAAAGCTCTGGCGTCTGCTTACAATACAGCTTACTGGTACTTGAGGACGAGTGGAGGAGTGGATCCCTATAATGCCCCCTATTTACTGCCCATGTGCAGCCCCATCATCCCTGTCATGGTCCCTCTATTCACTCCCCCACACCCCCTTACGCACCAGTGAGACGGGGAAGGCCAAACCTGTACCTGGATGCTCTCGTGTTTGGCGTCCTCGCAAGTTGCCTCGAAATCGCGCTCTGCCATAGACAGTTCTCGCGCTTTGGCTCGAATGCTATTGGAGGGGGTGGGGGAGTGCTCTGTCACTATTTGGGGGTCAACATCAGTGTACTTTGCGATGTATACATATGATAAGGTACTTGGACTTGCGCGAAGGCTGGTGAGCCTACCATCTACACCGAAACAAGCTCAGCAAGGATCAGGGCTTCATCTGCGTTTTAGTGTTGAACGTGCGAATCTTTGCAAAAGTGCCTAGGTTGCCCTTCTGCTTTTTCTTCATGGTGTTGGGGAGTTCAGCCTTCCCGGTTATCTTGCTCGTCCTATCTATTTCTGAATGCTGCGGCGGATCTCAAAGACATCAGCACACTCAATCCCCTCCCCCTAAAAATAACCACCTCGCCCCCGCTAATAATAAAAAATCTCATTAGGTGGTATGTTATTAAATGTATCCATATATATATATGTGTATATATATATAAGGGGGAGGAAATTACAGTACTTAATCCTGCTTCTCCCTTGCAGGGGTTCGTCGACGCAACCTTTACCCCAAAGCTGCGCGAGCAAGGTTCCGCCTCAAGCCCAGTAACAGGGTTTAGGGTTTAGGGTTTTGTATACTCTAAGTGGCTGTTACTAGGGAATAAGCATTATGGAAAATAGTTTTATCGGGATTACTATGGGTCTATACGGGGGAGCTAACCCTGAAACAGCTTAGGCATCAAGATCTAGACTGGGTCTCTTACTAAGGGTTAGTAGGGAACAAGGGAATGTGCTGTATAGGGATTTAGTAGGGATCCTATTCCCTGATTCCTTACTAGCCACCAGCAAGGTATTGTGGCCGTGGCGCAGAGCCAAGATCTGCGTGCTGCCCATGTTGGACCTCAAGCTTGTTTTGAATGCACAGGGTAAGGTCAGAGGCTCGCATTCGCCTGGCTCAAGAAGTACGCTTTTTTTCTAGCGATGTGTTAGGGTGAAGGTACATGAAGGAATTACCGAAAACCCCAAAGGAGCTTAAATGATATCAGTGAGGAAGAAGATGACCCATGTGTACTTATCTTTCGGGCTGCCTAGGCCTGGTGCAGGTGGTAGTGCCTTAAAGGTGTGATGCTTTTACTCAAGAGCTTATGCAACACGAAGCCAGTCCAAGTGGCTGTATCGAACTGGTGCCGAGAATGCCCGTCTCGTTCGAAGAGCCATTTGCTAAAGTTAGGCTGGAGATCAGCTGCCTGGCAAACTCCTCTTCGGAGCTGGCAAGGTCGTTGAGCAGCTTTGCAACAGGGGCGTCTACGACCACTTCTGATGTTGTCCTGGTTGAAGTGGAAGTAACACTTGTTTTTGCTATCAAGGAGGTGCTGGTTGAAGTTGCTGGAGAAGTGAGAGTTGATGATCCTGTCCAAGAAGTAATCGTTGATGTGGGTGTATATGTTGAAGTGCTGGTTGAAGTTGGTGTGAAAGTGGGAGTTGATGATCCCGTCGAAGTTGCTGATCCCGTCGAGGATGTGCTGGTTGAAGATGGTGTAAAAGTGGGAGTTGATGATCCCGTCGAAGTTGCTGATCCCGTCGAGGATGTGCTGGTTGAAGATGGTGTAAAAGTGGGATTTGATGATCCTGTCGAAGAGGTGCTAGTTGACGTGGCTGTGAAGGCGGTACTTGTTGATGTAGTCGAGGGAGCGCCGGTTGAAGTGGTTGATCCTGTTGAGGTGCTGGTTGAAGATAATGTGAAAGTGGCAGTCTTTGACTGGGAGGAGGAGGAACTTGAAGTCACCGTGAAAGTTGCTGTGCCCGAAGTTGTGAATGTCGAGGTCGATGAACCATTATACACCTCCGAGGTATTGTCCACGTCCCAGTACCACAGATCGTCAAGTAGCCCTTGTGAATTGTACCCACCAAACATGTAGAAACGGCCTGCAGGGTCATGGATGATTTCAAAACTAGGCCCAATTTTATACTGCGTACACAGAGAGACGATGCATGGTTTTCAAAGTGGTGCACAAAACCTTTGAAGACCCCCGCGTGCCATTTTTTCTTCGTGCATGAGTAGGCTCTGATGAATTTCAATTTGGCATAGTTCAAAAGCGTACAATGTCCTACAACCTGCGGTGCCTAGATTTTTCACAATAGCCAAGCAGCTGTTGTCGGCGTCGAATACCGCAGCGCCTGCTGCAAATCTGGGGTCTGTGATGGATGACTGAATATCAGAAATACACCCAAAATATGTGAAAGCTGCAAACTTTGAGCCCTCAACATGCAGAGATCAAAATTTGCCATGACTTTTATGGCTACCTAATATTAGGACCCTGCTGCTTTTCATATTGCACATTCTGGGATTAGGATACTGGAGCTTCCAGGAACAAGGGGCTTGACCAAAAATTCGAACCAACCAAGCCATTGAAGCGACTTCATGGAAAAAACTCAACTTGCAATGCGCAAAAAAATATCCTACATGACGTTTGTGTAAGAATCGCACTACAATCCCAGGGTACAAGGTACTTAGGGCTTTTCAGGTTTTTACTATCAACCGAATGAGGGCCTTTCACATTCCTGAATGGGAAGAAAATGGAAGGTACGAAAGGATTGGGGATTATATAATTATCAGGGCTACCATAAAGATCTATTCCTTCAGTTCTTGCTAAACAGAGGTAAAAATTCAGGCAAAGCCAAATAAACTCGAAACCCTAAGCCTGAAAAACCCCAGAGGATGAACCCAAATGTCTGGCCCCCCCAAACCAACAGGAACTTCTGAATTTGGGGTTTATAGGGTTGAGGATGGGGCCTATATGGGTGTCTCCGAAAAATGGAGGGGTCCTCCGTGGTAGTATCGGCTTTACGCGAGAGTAAACGGAGACTATGCCCTACTCAAACGAAGCTAGCTAACTGAACTCGTAATGTTCAATAACCATGCGTCACTAGCCAAATAGAGGGCACCAATTTTGTAAAGTTGCTGGGCTTATGCACGCGCTTCCACAGACGGTTTTAAAAAACGGGGGGCCTGGGGGAGGGGGCAGCCGCTGCATTGGCAAACAAAATGATCTGCACAAGTTTGCTTTACTGCAAACCTGGTGATGATATATGCTTCCTGTTTATTGCAAGAATTTCCGGCTTCAAAAACCCCTGCGCAAATGATCCGCACAACCTTCACTGCAAATCGAGGATATGATTTTTTTTTGCAAGCATGGGTGGGCTCAAGAAAATGGGGGGGGGGGGG